>PVJO010002919.1:0-133066 GCA_004026905.1 Hystrix cristata
ATCATGGCAAGGAGAAAAGGCTTTGCTGGAGGGGGCAGGAGCAGGATGCAGGCGACTCACTCCTCATTTCTCCTCCGAATGGCTCTTTTTATAGACCTCTAGCATCACCGGCAGAATTTCAGTTCCAATCTCTTGCCATGACATTTCAGAGGGGAAGACCAAGGTGCCGGCAAACATAACAAATGGGGGATGTGTGTTTTTCCTGAGGCTGAAGCTTACGGAAAAAACTAAAAACCTCAGCAAAGGTGACTCTATGTCACTCGAATACCGTCACACCCCTGGTTGTACCTCAGTGCCCATGGGACAGTCTCGGGCTCCTGCAGGGGTCAGCGATGCCTTCTCAGACTTCCAGCTGCCTTGCCCATCCGACCTGTCCACCTCCTCCCTGTTTGCACAACTGGGCCTTTGCTCCTGTCAACCCCTCTGCCTGGGGCATCCTCTCTCCTCCTGTTCATTCTTCAGATTCATGGGCTCCCTCCTCAGCAAAGCTCTCAGATACTCCCAGGCCAAGTGACAGCTTCCTCAGCCTCCACAGGCTCCCACTCTGTGCTCTAGCCACATGGCCCCTTGGTGGCCAGGGCTGGCCTTGCTTCTCTCTGCACACAGAGCCCAGCAGAGTGTCCAGGAGGCATCTGCTCAGGACCAGTTGTGGAATGAATGAGTGAAGGGCTGGCAGCCCCCACTGGCCCTCCCCTCCCCCTCTGATGGAAAACAGCACCCATGAGGGCAGAACTGGGTGTCCAGGGCCTTAATCTCAGGATGAAAGGAACAGGCCCACTCTTTAGAAAATAAAGCATTCATTTTTTCCTTCTCACTTTTCTTATGCCACAGGAGATCTGAAAATCCAGTCATATCAATCTCTTCCAGGTGTCGTGCTCCTCTCGAAAAGATACCAGTTTACCTAGGTTAGGGCTCAGGGGTTATTTCATCTCTAGAGGGGCTTTTTAATCTTTGGAGCCAGAAGAAGATCCTGATGCACACTTCAAAATTCCCCTTCCTATTCCTGGTGCCTACCAGGAGGAAGACACCATGGTTTTGAGGTGGGAAGAGTCTCATCTTCCGAGGGGCCCAGGCCTGACCCTGGCAAGGCCCTGCACTGCCCACACCTGTTCCCAGCAGACAAGGCGCCAGGCCGGACAGCACCCACCCCCTCCACCAGGCCCCCTGGTCTCTGTGGACCCATGGTTTACTTCGAATTTGGAAATAATTCCTCCCTTTTTCTTGGTCAGTGTCACATGGCTTACTAAGGATTTATTCACATTCATTGATTCCTTTTCTTTCCCCTAGAACGACTCTATGATGGGAACAAGAGCCAGGTGCCGGCTAAAGACGTCACAGCTGGAAGGGTGCCCACAGTCTTCGGAGGTGGGGTTCTCAGCATCCCCAAGGCAGGCAGGAGATCTGAGTCTTGCAGAGAGGGGAGCAGCTGGTCCTGCGTTTCAGAGCGGGCCAGTGTCACAGCAGGGCTACAGGTCCGACCCTTTGTCCACAGGGAGGGCTCAGCTCTTCCCTCCCCACACCACTGTACCACCTGTCTCTTTCTCCTGGAACAGGAGCTTTGGCCTCAGATAGACCTGGTTTTAGGTCCTACCGATTTAGCTGAACATAGTCAACTTGGGCTGTTATAATAGAAAATCACAGATGGGTATCTTATAAATGATTTATTTCTCACAGTTCCAGAGTCTGGAAGTCCAAGATCACAGCACCCTCCAGGTTGCAAATGGCCATCTTCTCATTGTATCCTCCCATGGCAAAGGGAGGGCGAAAGAACTCTCTGGAGTCCTTTTTCTACTGGCACTAATCCTACGGCGAGGGCTCCAAATTCATGACCTAATCACCCCCCAAGGAACCCGCCTCCTATTACCATCACATTGACAGGGAGGATTCCAACATATGAAATTGGGGGACCCTCAGACATTCAGTCTATAGCACTACTTCATGCCTCCAATCCTGTCCCATCACCCAACAAATGGAGAAGAAAATAACAGCCTCCCCTACAGCCCTGTCATGAAAATTAATTGAAATGGCGCTTGCAAAGCTCTTAGTGCAGCATCTGACTCAGAGACGTGTTCCGAATCTGTATCTGTGTAGATAGATGGATAGACAGATGCTTTGTATTACCATTACCTTCTCTCTGCTTTCCCTTTTCCCCTGGAATTTAATCTTCACGGTTACTATTTTTGTTCAACAAATATCGGCACTGTGATCCTTTCTAAACCGCCTCAACCGCCTCACCCCGAGCTATGATGCAGCTTTTTGGATCTAAAGAAACACACTGATGGAGTTCCAACTAAGTGTCGGGCACTCTCAGGAAAGGGATCTAGAGATGTATGAACTCATTTTCCTTGCTCCTAGGAAGGTGAGAAGAATATGTATACTGATCATTTTGAAATAAAATAGTAAGTGCTAGTAGAGTACAGAAAATGGGCAGTTTTTGAAAGAAGAAGGCAGGAAGATGTCTGGGTGATGTCATCCAGCACAGCGTGCTGATAGAAGGTAGCCAGGCAAAGAAAGGACCTACACAGCATTCTGAGGAGGAGACACAGTGGCTGTGGTGCTGGGCTATTAGCTGCAATTGATCCTTCAGTATTATAGCATTGAACACAGGGAGGCAGGACACTGCAGATGTGATTTTAGAAAAGTGGCAAGATCCGGTCACGATGGGTCTTGTAAATCACGTTACCTGGTTTGGATCTTCCTTTTGAGGCCAATAACCCTCAAACCTTGGTGTGCTAAAAAATCAGCCAAGAACCTTGCTAAAATGCATATTCCCAGTTGTGAGCCCAAAGACTTTGATATGGGATTTTGAGCTCTCCTGAGTAACTATGATGGGGTTCTCGAGGAACCCTGACCTTAAAGCATCACAGTCAGTGAATGGGGAACCACGGCACGGGATGGAGGAAGAAAGATATAGAGGACGTAGTCATGTCTGTGACCTGGATAGACTGAGAATTCTCTTTTGGAATTACCTAGCAATTAGCCTTTCATTAGTAAGGATACAGCTTTACTGGGCTGTAAGTGTTACACAAAAACTATATGTATTTAAAACATACAATCTGATGGGTTTAAAATACACACACACACACACACGCATGAGACCATTGCCACAATCCAGAGAGTGAACATATCTACATGTCTAATAGCTTTCTTTTGCCCTTTGTTTTTGGGTTTTTCTTTCATTTTGATGCCATTTGCATAGAGTCATGACAGATTATTTTACAATTTTTATTCAATTTTATGTACACACAATATGCATTTGCTATGCTAGTATTAAATGAATCATTTCTTCTCATTTGGACAAAAAAAAAATCTTTATCCTACTAGAGACCACTTTTGTGATACTAAATTTCAGAAAACTTCAACTATCAAAATGTGACCTTCAAACATAAAGGGAGCCCCACCAGCCCAGAGCGGCACAGATTTCCCATAAAAGCCACGGGAAAGGAGAGCCGGGGCCACCCGTAGCCTCTCTCCCAGCCAAGGAGCAGGTATGAGAAGTGTGAAGGGGAGGGCCAGACAGTGTGTTTAATCAGACGTGGGTGCTACACAGCAGGGCACACGGAGGCTCATTCGTTTGCTGCCTGGATAGATATTTGTGCTCACTCTGACCTCGGTTCTGTGCCGAGTGCTGCGATGACATAGTCCAGACCTAGTCTACTAGACAAGAAGAAAGCGACTGGCCAAGGAAGGAGGAGGCAGCCTCAGGATTCACGCTCTGCCACTTTCCGGCTGTGCCGCTCCAGACAGGCCACTTGGCTCCTTCGGGCATTTGTAGAATTAAATGGTGGGGTCACTGTTCCTTAGACGGCTTGATGGTTAGAATAAGGAATGTCACTCACTAAGAGAAACATGAACTACAGTAGTTTAGAAAACAAATACGGGCAAGGCTTTGGAAAAAAATCCAAAGTGACTAAACTTCTAAATTTTGGCGATTAGTGGAACAAGTATCTGTCATCTAAAAAGAACTCATTATGCCAGAGGTGGTGGCGCACACCTGTAGTCCTAGCACTCTGGGCAGGTGAGGCAGGAGGATCGCAAGCTCAAGCCCGGCCTGGACAACTTATCAAGACCATGTCTCAAATTAAAAAAAAAAAAGGAGTGTGGGCTGGGATGTAGCTCAGAACAAAGGCCCTGGGCTCAATTCCCAGTACCGAAAACTCAAACATGACAAAACAAAATACAACAGCAAAGCTAAATTATGGGAAATGTGGCAATGAGAAATCAAAAATAGAAAAACATGGATTTTTGAAAGCCAGAAGAGTCCCTCAAGGGCAACCCAGCCTAATTCTATTTCTGAGGAAACTGCAGTCTAGGGAAGCCATGTCTAACCACACAGCAGCTTAGAGGCAAAGGCAAGGCGAAGGCCCCTTCTAGCTGTACCAAAATGCAAGTCCTGGTTGTACTGTGTCGCTGTGACTTGTAGATTATGGGCCCAAACACATGAGGTCAGCAGCTGGGCTTGAGGAAGACAGAAAGGTTTTCAGCTCTTCAAATGCCTAGCCTGTGGGAGCCCCTCTTAACTCACATAGTTTGAGGCCTTAAGGGAATCCCCCAAAGTGATCATTCACCTGGAGAAAATACAGGTACAAATTGGCTCATAGTCTTACTTACATAATTACTGAAACCATGTTCCACATCCTGAAACACACCATGAAATGACAAAGTTTACTGGCCAGTGAAGTTAATTAAACTCAATCCCACATCAGTTAGCTAGTTCACAATCAGACGGCCTGCTCCAGAGAAGAAAGGGCTCACTCAGGCCCAGCCAGGCAAGGCAGGTCCTGGGCCACGGTCCCTCAATCTCCAGGTGGCTACTGCTCCAGCTCTGCCACTCAGCCAGGCAGGTGGCCCTAATGGTCACCAACCCTACCTAAGATGGAGCTGACTCCATCCACATGCACCAGGGCAGTTTGGAGAATGACTGTTTAAATGCAAATTTCCTAGCACCAAGTTTGGCACGTAATAAGTGCCCATTTAATGTTCTTAGTAGCTGGTAGCTATCACTTTTCCGAGTATCCTAATCCCACGCTGCCCTCCTTCTTCATAGCTAGATCTGTGCGCTGCCTCTCACAGTAAGGAGTGGGAAGCGGTCAAGCAGAGAAGCACGGCCAGTGGGTTGGAATCCATCTAATTACTCGTTTCACTTTATTCTACCATTAATTGGGAACATGGCAAGGTTCAAAGACCTAATGATTAGTATTGGCCTTCCCTGTTCAGTCAGCCCGGCTATCTTCCCACTCCACCTGGCTCAGCCATTCACTGGGAAATTGCCTGAGCGGCAGCTGTCCCATTTGTCAAGTGCTCAGAGCACTCGGTAATGATCTCATGTGCTTGGGGCAGACAGCACATGCTAATGGCGCTGGGCCACCCGACATCCTCCCAGCCCCCAGTGGGCATGCAGACCTCTCCCAGACAGAAGACCCAGGAAGCTAAGTGGCCAGAAAAGTAAAACTAGCTGCTCTAATGACTAGGCTTCTTGTGGGAGGGGAGGGATGCACTCTCCCCCTGCCCTTCCCTACCATACGATGCACTGAAGTGCCTGTTTCACAGGGAACTGAAATACCCATAAGCTGGTGAGACAACTGCGTGAATGTCCAGAGCTTGCCTGTGGGCTTCACAGAGGACCCTGCATAAGACCCCAGTCCCGTTGTTGGCCAGCACACCCTATGAGCCTTGCAGGTAGCTGCCCCTATTCCAGAGGGCGCCAAGGTTCCGCCACATTCTTAGCAAAGAAGTTTCAATGTTTACGATGACTCCTCTATGCCCTGACTTCTCCTCTCTGGATTCTTGCAATATCTGTCTTGGAGCCACATGATGTAGATTTGGTAGCAGATCACTTCAGTCAGGAAGGCTTCCCCAAGTCGCTCAGCTGGATGCAGGCACCATTCCTGACCAGACCGGTACCCCCTGCCCCAACTCAGGGCATCTTGTTCTGTCCTTACTGCTGGCCCCTGTCTGGATGGAGATGGAGCTTTGGAGCCTGCGGGCTGTACATTCTATTTGCTTCAAGCATGTGAGCTCTCGAGAGTCCATGTTTACACTCTTTCCTTATCTGAACCTACCATACTCCGGGCTGCTGCAAGAAGCCTGGCCCAAGGTGGGCATGCTATAGATGGAACGGACATCGCTCTTTATTTGCACCAAAGGTTTTTGTAGCTTTGAATATTTGGTTTCCAAGAACACTGTATCCTTTAGAGACCCAGGTTGTGTTTCTCCCTGCATCTGCCCCCTCCTTGCTACCAAGCACGGCCTGATGCATAGCAGGCTCTTTGGATGCATTTGGATTACAGAGCCTTAGAGGAGGGTAAGCTTTAGTGAACAGCCAGCTCATTCATCTCACAAATCCAAAAACCAGGTCCCGAAAGGAGCAGAGGCCACTTGGGGTCATCAACACCAGGAAAAGCTTCACTCCCAGATTTCCTCAACCAATAGCATGGCATGGATACCCCGTGCTTTTACAAAGCTTTCTTAATAGTTCAAAAAGAAAATCCCATCAAGCCGTTCATACTGTGTTACAGCAGGCAGATAGAGCTAGATAACCCACTTTTTTTTTCTGCAAAGGAAAATCGAATAATAAGGCTAATTCCTATTGATCCTGAGGATGGGTGAGGTCTGAGTTTACACTTCAAGGAGTTGGAGCTCAGAGAAAAGATGATGCACCATGAAAATAGGAAGTTTGGCAAATACAAAAAAACAACCACACACTTCAGGGATTCCCAGTGACAAAAGACAGGAAAACTGGCCTCATTAATGACAACACACAGATGCTTTTCTTCCTGGGCTAGAAAAGAAACAAACAAACCACAGAGTAATTTGGACTGGAGTGTAAAGAGGCATGTGAGGACCCTCTTAAAAATGTATGAAATCTCAGGGAAAAGATTGAGCAACTGGCTGTCTCAGCACTGAAAATGTCGGTTAGTTTTTCTTCTCTCTTGTATCAGACAGGTGCTGACTAATATAATACAACAGACAGCAGAGGAGGTGGCACTTGTAAAATAGGTACAGAGGGGAAACGATAAAGGAGGGACATAATGAGAATTTAAATCCCAAGGCAGAGATCATTATGAAATGTTTTAACGTGGAGCCTACAGAAGAAGGAATGAAAGTGGATATGAAAAATTCAGGGAAGAGAAGGCCTTCCTGGGCCACGCTGCCAGGAGTGAGCAGAGTGGATACAGGGATGTTGGGCAGCGGGGAGCACAGGTGCTTTTTGTAGGAGAAACTGCAGGTGCAAAGTCCCTGAAGCAGAGAGCAGTCAGGCTGGAATAACTGAGGGCCTGATGGAGAGAAGGCAGTTGGGGGGGGGGCGTTTCCAGAAATGAGTGCTGTGAGATGAGGCTGGAGAGCTGGACCCCTTTGCCTAGAGTCTAGATCAATGGCTTTCAAGAGTTTTGTTCTCAGAAGTCCTTCACACTCTTAGACTCCATCAATTTCTTTCTTTCTTTCTTTTTTGGTGCCGGGAATCGAACTCAGGGCCTTGTGCTTGCTAGGTAAGCACTCTAACCACTGATCTATATCCCCAGCCCCATAGAATCCATCAATTTCTATAATTGAAACTAGAACAGAGCACTTTTTAAAATACAAATTGATTTCAAAACAAAATAATAAACCAGTAACAATAAATCAATGACTCGGTAACAAAAATAAATATGTTAATGCAAATAACATTTTTGTGAAAAATGTTCCAAAACAACAACCCAAAAACAGGGAAAAGAATAATGCTGCTTTACATTTCTGCAAATCTCTTTAATAAGTGGCTTAACAAAAGATAGATTCTCAGTTCTGTTTCTGATTTAGTCTGCTGCGATGTGTTTGGGAATGAAGGAAATGAAGAAAAGCTGATGTACACCAGATCTTGGGAAACGGTGTTTTGCAAAAGGTGAGTTGCAATGGATGAGTTGAGGTCATATCAATAAACTTCTCATATTCTTGTTACATCAAAATTCATTGGTCTATCTCATTGGGTCTTTGACTCACGCAGAACTTTGCAGCATCATGCCTTGGACATGTGGAAAATACTGGTCCGTACAGATCTACCAGGTGTCGCACATTCCATTACTGTTATGGTTTAGATTGAGAATGTCTCCCAAAGCCTCACATGTTCAGAGGTGGGGCTTTTGGAAGGTGATTGCATTACGGGGATACTGTACTCATCGATAATGATCAATCCACTAATGAATCCATAGTTGAATGTACTGTTAGGATGTGGAGCCTCGTTGAAAGAGGCTGGTCGCTGGGGTATACACGCCTCCCAGCTCCTCCCTCTGCTCTCTGTTTCCTGACTGGCACGAAGTGAGCAGCTTTTTGTCCACCATGCCCCTCTGCTGTCCTGTTTCTGCCCTGGAGCCAGCTGACCACGGCCTGAAACTGTGAGACAAAATAAACCTCCTCCTGTAAGTCATGGGCGTCGGATATGGTGTCTGGGCGATGAGGAATTGACTAAGACAGTTATGCTGCGTCAGAAGATCACAATTATTAGGGTCACCACTGATCTCAACAGAAAAAGTCTTTAAATATCGGGACGCTGTTGAGCTCCTGGTGGCAGATCCAAACTTTCTAAAAGTCCAATAGTTGCTTAAAAGTTCACATTTTATCATTGGTGGCAATGTTGCTGGTGGTTTTCTTTGAAGTGAAATGCTCACTTCTTTCAGTTTCAAATTGGAATAAATATAGTTTGTCTGACGGTTGTTCTTTCCACGAAAAAACTTTCTGACTGTGCCAAACCAAAGGGGCTAGTTCCCCTTGCAACCCCGACAAACATAGAGCTTCCTCGTGCTGCAGCGGGTAGCAGGAGTGCTTTAGCTTGCTTGACAGTTTGTCACACAGAATATTAAAAAGAAGTATATTCAAGGACTGAGATTAAATTATTTTACTGCTTCATCGAGGACCTTTCTAAGTGGATTCGGTATTTCGTTCGTTTGTTTTAAAACAAGAGAGGATGTGCGGCACTGAAGTCTGGTACTATTGTCTTAACTAATACTAAGAAGTCAGTAGTTTTAGTCATCACTGCATTTGTACCATCTGTGCCAAATTCAATACAACGAGGAAGGCAAACAGTGTTTTGATATTTATCATGATGATAAAAAGAGTTTTGACTCCATATATGCCCTGAGAATATCTTGGGCAACGCACCAGGTCTCAAAGTCCCCTCCAGGTACACTGACCCCTGCTGGCTACTTTGGAGAAAAACAACCTCGAGTGGAAATGTGTGTGTAAGTGACCGACTGAGACTGAACCAATTACTGTCAAAACAGTACACAAAGGACGGTACAGCTACTCCTTTAGGGCTCTGCCTAGAGAATTTCAGATGAGAGGATGGAGAGAGGATGGCATGTGACAGCAGAGCCTGAGAAAAGAACCTCAAACATCCATTTCTGAGAACAACCTAGGCAGGACTTCCCGGCAAGTGGAAGACTCAGAAGAAGTCAATCGTTAAAGGTGAACAGGGGGAGGACTGACAAGCATGTATATCGAATTAGATTCTGGGTCCTGTAGGATCCAGATTTCCCTTTTCTTCTGCCTCCTGTGGACCAAGCACCCTCTTTCTAAGGCCCGCAGCTCCACACATGCCTGGAAATCGGGCACCCATGGGCGGCTCTCAGAACCCAGGTGTGACCAGGAGGCCCTGGCCGCCCCCTTTCCTTGCCAGATCAGGCTCATGGTAGACACGTGGAATCGACAGAAAAGCTTAAAGGAAAAAAATTTAGATTATCTATAATCTTACAGGTCAGAGACCATCACACTTAAGATTTTAGTGTGCTTCTTCCCAATATATTCTATGCACGTAAACCATACATTTGAAACAAAATGGGGTTATATGCAAATTGTTCTAACACATTTTACTATATCATCTTATAGACTTTTAAAACATAGTAGTAACACCTATATATACTGGTAAGTGATATTTGCAATCCTTTCTCTGCTCCCTCCTTTTCAGATGTGCCAAGCTGCTTATCCGGGTCTTGTGATGTATGATTTTAAATTCCTGTAATGACACTTCTAAATGCAGGCAAGAATTTGGGCCTAAGCCATCCCAGGGAATGACATTCCCTTCCATCTGCATGATGTTTTACATCGAGCAAAGCCCCTTTACATATATTAATAAAAATCAACATTTTTGCAATATTTTACTAAATGTTCCCACATGCTCATAAAACATCTGTCAAATGATAACAATAATCTGTCTTGTAAAGCAATTGTGAAGATCAGATGGAAAAATGGATGCAAATTATGACAGCTATTTTTGATTGAGTCTCACTCTGTGCTGGAGACTGTGCTAAGCATCTTCCAGCACGTGTTTTCGGATGTGCTGTATGAAGCAGACACACCGCTTTAAGAGAAGAAGTTAATCGGGGCTTTCAAAAATTAGGTAACTGATAACTTGTGTATGACATGGCTAATGATCGATGGAGCCAGAATCTGAATCCAGATTCATCCAATTCCAAACCCTGGACTTGTGCCCACTTCCCCATATCACTGTGCTGTGCAAAGGCTTTGTGAAAATTAAGCACCAGCTCGAGGAGGAGTATTCTCAAAACAATGAGTTCTTGGAGTCCAGAAACTCCTTCATCCCCCACCCTAATACATGGCATACAATAGTTGCTTAATACATGTTTGATGATTCGATGACTGCACAAACATGGGAGCAAAAGAAAGATGAAAAACAGGAGTGAAAAGCAGGAAGAGGTGTCTTTCTAAAAGAATGACAAGGCAAACCACAAAATCCCGAGATAAGAATATTCAAAATAATTAAAATTTCAAAAGAAAAGAAACCAAACCCTAAGGGAAGAAAATGCTTATGTAAGAAAAAATAAATTTACAAAAGAACCAGAGAATATCCAGAAATAAATCCAGTAAAGTATGAAGAAATAATCTATCACTGTCAAGGTTTATCCTAGGATTGCAAGGTGGTATAAAATAGCCTTGTAAAAGACATCTGCCAAAACCCACACTGAATTCATAGTCAACGGTAAAATGTCAGAAGCATTCCCTTGTAAAATAAGGAACATAGTAGTATATTCATAACCATTAGGGTAACAAGATATGAAAAAGAAAGAAATTAAAAGCGTGAGGTTTAGAAAGGAAGAAATCAAACTATCATTCTTTGCAAACAAATAACATTACATAAAATTGAAAAGTTCTGTTTATCAAAAGGCAAAATAAGAATTACAGTCTAAGTGACTATCTATATAACCCATATAGCCGTCAAAGGGTTTTTATCCAAGATAAATAGAGCATTTCTATAACTCAGGAAAAAAACCCAGAAATGTCAAAGGATATGAACAGGTAATTCATAGAAGAAATCTAAATGGCCAATAAATCTGTTTAAAGACAACCGACCTCATTAGTGATCACAAGAATGCAAATAAGAACACTATGATACTGTTTACTATGCATCAGATAGGCAAACATTACATTAATGTGTTTCACAACCAGGCGTTGGCAAGAAGGTCAGAAACGGACATGCTCAGGTGAACTGGTGGGAGTGTAAATTAGTAAAATCACTCTGGGGTGTAATACAGTTATATTCATTCTTTGCAAAAATGTTTACTGGGTATTTGCAAAGTACAAAGGATATAGCAGCAAACAGATAAAGTCCAGTATGAAAAGATAACCAGGACACAATAAATAAAGAGCCCATTTCCACTCCATGTCAACCCCAGAGAAACTCCCGTGCTTGTGCACCAGCGACACACTGAAGGGCGGTCACCTAAGCCATTGTTTATCGGCGAAATTTTTCACATCCACAGCATCTTGGTAGGGGGCACATTGCATTGCATTGTTCGTTGTATTGTTTTCTGAAAGCTTAAAATGTTTCATGATCGACGATATGTATTTTTTAAATTTTGTAAAAGCAAGAGCCAGACAGAGCTCGCGCCCTCGTCAGCGAGGACACGCTGGCACTCACGTGCGAGCCCTCGCTGTGCCGGCCCAGCCGCAAGCCCCGTTCAGCACCCGCAGATGTGCATTTCCTCAGGGGAGGCTTCAGCCTGCGTGTCCCACTCGCCTCAGTTCAGCAAGGAGGAGGTGGAGGAACAGAGTGCGGGGATAGGGTACAGGGAAGGCAGCCGAAATGAGGCCGCGGGGGAGGGGTGAAGGGGTGGGGGGTGCTGGCTTTGTAGGGGTGAGAGGCCAGTAGATCTTTTGCGTTACCTGAAAAGGTGACTTGTGGAGAAAGGACCGATGCCTCCCCTGCTCTACTGTCCCCAGCAGCCTGGCTGCTCTTCCTCAGTTACAGAACCGGACGGCCCAGCTCACACTCAGGTGCGTTGGCAACGGCACAGGTCAAACACCCACCCGGGCTCTCAAGGTGCAGCTTATGAACAAAGGAACTGTCATAGCGACTTGTATTTTTGGGGTGTACATTTGATTGACAGTCAAAACTCTTCTTTCTACATGACACAGAATTGCACACGCAGGGGACACTTGCAGGCTCCTCCCTTGTCCTCCCTCTCCAATCATCCCTCTCTCCCTCCCTTGAGGTCCTAACCACCCGCGATGGTGTTTTTTTCCCCTTTCGTGATTTAGCCTACTCCTTTGCTCAGCCACATCTAAGCAGCCACCAAGAGAGGTGAAATCTCCTTAGCACTGTCCCCAGCATCCGTGTCTTGGTTCAAGTCTCCTTGGCTCTCCCCCGAGCTACTGCTCTGTTCTCCTCACTGGCCTCCGGTTCAGAATAGCATTTTCCTCTTTTCTTCACGGCTCGCCTCAAATATCACCTGCCCTGGGCAGAGGGAGTCACTTTTTCCGAGTCCTGACAGCACCTTGGACTATCATCATCTACGCCTTGTGCTTCCACTTCCGTCTCCCGTTGCAGACCTGGCGCTGTCTACGGGAGGATCATTGCTTCCTCCACGCTGACACCCTGTCCCTACCTTGACGCAGGGCATAGTGAAGGTGCCAGAAAACGCTTGCCAACCCCTCTTTTTTCTATTTCATATAAACTAGAAATATAATTTTAATTAGATTACTAACTTCTTAAAACATGATTCAACTCTAATTAAACAAAGAGGTCTTTATTCACCATTGAACTCCGAAATGTTGGCTGCAGGTAATGGGAGAGCTGGAGCCTCCTCAGAACTCCAATTACTGTGGCAGCGGGCTATATTTGGGAGCCAATTAATTTCACAATGTTGAAAACTAATGCATCTGAAGTTCCACTGTTCACATCCATTTTTCTCCATTAAAACATTTTAACTGTGCAGTGCCTGTCGTCGTCTTAGTGTGTGAGAGAGAGCTGCTTCCACGTAAGGGGCCTCAGGACTACTAGACTAACCAGCGGCTAATTCTTTGGCTTCTAACATCACAGTTAATTTCAGAAAAGTCCTAGTCGGGCCACAGCACCGCGAAAGTGGGACCTGGATACTGGAGAACACCTTCTGCCCTGGCTTCTTGAAAAATGGAGGCGGAGCCGCTTCCGGCCTCTGTCCCCTCTTCTGCGCGCTATACTCTCCCCAGTAGACCTCACTGTCTGCAGTGACCGTGACTGTCACTGTGGGGTGTGCTGACAGCTGTGAAATTGGTTATGATGATGACAACGATGATGACGACAGCCGACATTTACTGAGCACTGACATATGTCTTAAAGCTGACCTGTGCAAAACTGGGCTTCTTTCTTCCCTGAAATCTGTCTCCCCTGCTGCCTTCTTCACCGCTATTAATCGTTTCACTCTCAAACGCTCACCCTCGAGTCCCCCGACGCCTTTCCTCGCGGTATCCCAGCGCCTTCTGGCCTGAAGAGTTGGGCAGGAAGGTTTCCGGCCAATTCCCCTGGCTCCAGCTCCTCTCCCAGTGCCCTCCGTCAGGGTGCTCAGTCCTACCTGCTAACCGTCCCACAGTCTTCTGGTTCTTACTGCTCCTGTTCCTCCTGGGGACTGTCAAGGGATAGTCACGTGGCACAGATCAGTAGCTCCTCTGTGTTTCCATCTCCATGAGGTCGCTCACGCCAAAACCCAGGGATTGTCTTTGCTTCCTCCCTCCCTCCATTCCCGCATCATCCTCCACGGGAGCCAGCAGGAATCCTGGCGAGCCCGCCTCAGAACACACACTGAGCGCTTTCACCGTGTCCTCTCTCTCCACTTCCACAGAGCTAGTGCAAACTGCCGTCACATCTTCCCCAAGCTCCTTGTGGAGCAGCCGAAAACCATGTCATGTCACCAGGGCTTCCAACAAACCCTGACAAGATCTATGCTCCTACTCTGGCCCCCATGGCCCAGCCCAACACAAAGAAGAGGTGTCCAAGTGCCTCTGTGTAATTACAGATTTGGGAGGGTGTACGACACACCAGTGACCTTGGTAATCCTGAAGGTCATGGTGCAGTTAGCAGTATGAATGGAGCCGACAAATGGAAAACACCTGACAAGACCTTGAATTGCCCCTTCCCTGAGGTAGGTTTGAATGAACAAGTCACTTGACCCGTGAATGAGCCCAGCTGACCAACAAATATCTGCAGTACAATAAGGAATTGTCAGTTTAAAGATTCTCTGAGGTCTCCAGACAAGTCCATCAAGAATGTCAAGGGCCAATAGGATTATAATTAGTTATGCATCTTTTATCCTTTCTCAAAGACAGGGATCAAGCACCCACCTGTTCTTGTTAGGTGTACAGAGCATAACAGACACTAGGTTAAAGGTTTGTTGAATTAATAAATGAACAAGAACCTATGCGGATTGATTCTGTGGATACAGGAAAGGCTGACCATTGCTCCCCAAATGATTCTCCCAGAAGAAAAAGAGCTTTTTCTTTTATAATGGAGGATAATTTATACCTCAGCAAAATAACAAGTTGCTACATTTGGCAGATCGTCATGGTGCCCCAAGTACAGCCAAAATAGGAACTACTGAAGCTACAAAAGCACAGAAGCCAGAGTCTGTATTTATCTGTTTAAGCATTCATCTCTCCCTATACAGAGAGCACCTCAAAGGAAAGGGAGTATCTCCCGCCTTCATCACTGTCCCCTCCTGCTAGGGTTTGGATGTGGCTTGCTCTGTGAGGTTCCACGTGTTGGGCACTTGGTCCCCACAGTGGCCATATGGATGGTGATGGGACCTAGCGGGAGGGGGACCTGGTGGGAGTCACTAGGAGGGTGCTGCCCTTGAGAAGGAATTAGGCAGTTCCTGTGTGGACCTTTGGTAGTTCTCAAGAGAGAGTTGTTTAAAAAGAAAAGCATGTGCTAGGCTGCACCCAGCTTTCTCTGGCTTCCTGCATCAAGATGTGGTCCCTCGCTCTTACACGTCCTCCCGCCATCATAGTCACATCATCCATGATGTGACACGGCCTAGAGGACCCTCATCAGAGCTGAGCCAGTGCCATGCCCTTGAAACTGCAAAATTGTGAGTTAAATAACTTTTTTCTTCATAAGTAGCCTGTCTTGCCTATTCCATTATGGTAACAAAAGGCTGTGTTAGGCAGCTTTCCATTACTGTAACAAATTCCTGAGAAAAATTAGCTTAAGAAGAGGAAAGGTTTATTTTGTTCCACAGTTTTGCAGGTTTCAGTCCAGCATCAGGCAATCCCATTTGAACCAGCTCACTTCATGGTAGCTGGGAAGTGAATAAGAGGAAGAGAAGGAGCTGAGCTCCACAATTACTTTCAAGAGGCCTAAGCCCTCCTAGTAAGCCCCACTTCTTAAAAGTTCCTTCTGTCATCTTCCAATAGCATCGAGCTGAGACCCAAACCTTTATACACGTGCACCTTTAGGGGCCACTCCACATCCAAACTATGCCACTGATTAATACATATCCTATCCTCACTGGCACCATAGCACTTCTCTTCTTCTCTGTCTTTTCTTCCTTGCTTGTTTGCTCAAGGCCAACTCCCTCTCTTGGAATGCAGGTTCCAAGAGAGAAGATCTCACAGCTCTGTTTCACAGCCCCATCTCTGCCCTAGGAAAGTATTCCACACATGGGAGGGGCTCAAATAATGTCTGTTAAATAAAAGAGTGGATGATCCTAGAAGCCCACCCATCTCTTTCTTCATGTCTGATCAGAGAAGAAAATTCAATCTTCATTTTATAAATAGCTAACAGTGAGAAGGTAAAAAACTAAACTAATGTGACGTTTACAAATCCCTAACCAAAATTACCATCTTCCTGGAAGGAAGAACAAACTATGACCAAATTAATGAAATGATAAATATAGCCCAGAAAGGCTGGTTACACTGTGAATAATCACTAGAGAACTAGACTCCTGCCCTTAGGCTAATTTTAGAATTTAGGGCTTCACTAGTAGAGCAGGGAAATATTGAATTTATTTCTTTAAGTGAACTCAAGTGGAATAACTATAGTACAGGAGAAGTATTGGTAGCATTTATTTAATATACATCTATAATATACTCAAGGTATATATTTTCAATTGTTTTCATTATTTTCCAGATGTTCTTTAACTAAAATACAAATTCCTGTGTTAAAAAACATGGTTAATTAAATGTAGGCAATGGGAGGGCAAAAAAAAACATTTCAGGGAAAGATACAAAAATACACATGGGCGAGGGCCCAGCCCAGGGATGAGTTGAGTTCAGATCCCAGCCTGACCCATACTAACTGTGTGGGTCAGGCCAAGTGGGTCAGTTCTCTGGGGCCAGATTCCCTCTCCTGGGAAAATGGTACATTATTTGCAAAGATCCTTCGAGAATTCTGCAAGACAATCACGTGTGCAAAGTGCCCCCGCTGCCCGTGGTGCCATCATCACTAACAGTAACATGCAACAAGAAAGTCCTCAGAAAAATGTGACATCAGCATAGAACTGGATGTTTGTTTTCAGGTGGGAAAAATCCCAGCAGGGTTTCTTCGTTGAGTAAACTAGTAATTTTAGCAGCACACTCTGGAGGCCTGCGGTTTAACAAGCACCTAATTAGAACCTGGCACTCCGTAAGTTCTGAGTGACACCTGCTTTAAAAATGCACGCAGAGAGCAGAGTCAGGTGCGAGGGACAGTTGCCGGCCAGGCGCTCTCTGGAAAACACAGCTGAACACAAACCCCAGGTGATCTCTCTTAATAAAATCTTCTCTGAAAAATACACGAGTTCATAATATGAACAAAGCGGTCTTTGGAGGTCTTATCAGTTTAATTCCACCTAGCACCAGACCATTCCTGCCAGAATGGGCTGTGAAACAATGAAAGCAATAATTAAAGGTAAATTAAGCAAATGGAAAGGGCAGGAACAGAAGGTAGGGGGTGCCCCAAACATTGGTGGCTGGATCTGATCTGTTCAATGGACCGTTCACCGATGGTACCACTGCCCCCTCCCCTGAAATTCCCATGGGATCCTTCTCTCTCCCCGCGGGCCAAATGCAAAGCTCCTTAGCCTGGCAAAGTCTCTTATAATCCAGCACTGACAATCCTTCTGGCCTCATTTCCTCTGCGTCCTATACCACCTCCTCCATCCCTACCAAACTACTGCCGATTTCCCAAACTCACTGTAACTTTAATGTTTCCATTCTGGACACTTTTGCAAAGGAAAATTATTTTTGAAGTCAATGTTTAACTCCTTCAGAGAAAGCAGCCCACAAACTAGCCACCATGAATAAATCCTGCCATGGGAATTGAATCTCCCTATGAAATTTCTAGAAATCACAATAACATTACCCATACCTGGAAAGTCACCCTTTCGGCAAACTTATCTTTCAAAGTCATAGCCCTGAACAGGAAAGTAAGCTAGAAGCGCTTCCCACCCACCCTTCGAACCATCTTTGAAACACCTGTAAAGCCCAGTGTGCTGGCTCTGTGCCGCGGGCTGAGAGCACAGAAGAATCAGATGTGGGTTTGGCCCTACAGACCTTACAATCAGGAGGTCTAATCCATAAATCCAACACAACTCATGCTTTGGTTCATAATGGACACCAAATCAATATTTGTTGAATTAAGACAAGCGTGTAAACTAGTGATGACAATGTAATACAGGATGTAATACTGAATGTAATACTGTCCCTGGGTGGGCATCGAGGCCCTCGGCCTCTTGGCTAACCTCTTGGGGAAGCAGAGAGGGCTTCTGGAGGAGATGACCTGGAACTGGTCTTTGAAAAGTAACACGGGTACCAAGTAGAAAATAGGTAGGGGAGCATCCTGCGCAGAGGAACCATATGTGCAAAGGCACTGAGACATGAAAGGACATGGCACATGCGGTCTCAACAATGTCACCACGGCTGGAGAATAAGTAGGGAAGGACAGAGGGGGGGATCTCAGAATTCTTTGCTCCTGAGTGCCCAGCAGAGCCTCCCTCATTGGTTCCAATGGAACAAAATACACTCATAACCCACTGGAGGTGACAAGATAAAGTGGGATGGACCAGGGTTCAGAGGCCAGACTTTGGCTGGAGAAATGCTGCCTGAAGACCAGCCTTCCGGATTTAGGAAGGTGAACGAACAGTTGGCAGCCACTCTACAATAAGAGGCTATTGAGTGAGGAGCGCTGATCTGCAGCCCCTGCCAGGTTGGGGGCTCTCACACTTGGCCTGTACATTGGACTCGCCCAGGGAGGTGCTCTGTGTTATTTCTTACAACCACACTCAGGCTACATCCCCAGAAATTCTGGTTTAATTGATCTGGGGGTGGGTGGAGACGAGTGCTGTTCTCCACTGGATCCAATGTCAGCCAAGCTGGCAGTTCCAGGTGTTTGCTGGAGACCCTACCCAGCCACCTTTTCCTGAAGCCTTGAGTTTGGGAGCCCTGACGTACGCCAGCCTAGCTAGTCCTTGCCACCACTCCTACTGTGATCATTTTTACTTCTGTTTTAGGAAGAAGTGCAAAAGTGTCCTGAAGCCCAGCTCTCAGTTGTTGAAATGAGTACTGACATAGGACTTCCCAGGTCTGGCAGCCGGTCCCCCCCCCCCGGCCTTCCTGCCTCCCAGTATTTTCTTTCAGGTCACCTGTAAATCTCCCAGGAATTTAAAGCTGGCATTTAGAAACCACTGTGTTATGTTTTATATCTAGATGTCCCCCAGAGCCTCACCCACTCATAGACAGGGCTTTGGGAAGATGATCAGATCATGGGGGTATAGAGCTGAATTCTTGTTAGGAGGTGGCGTCTGGTCAGAAAAGGCAGCTCCCTGTGACTTTATCTCCCTTCCCGGCTCCTCTCTTGACCTCTCTGCTTCCACGTCACTGTGACACCAGCAGTTTGTCCTCTGCTTTGCCTTCCTGCCTTGGAGCTAGCCAACCACAGACTGAAATATGAGCCCAAATAAACCTCTCCTCCTTTAATTTGCGGGTGTTAATATTTTGTCCTAGCAGGGAAAAAGTGACTAAGACAGACTTAGAGCTTGAAATCAGCAGTAAAGTTGAGAGCCTACTTTATAGGAATACCCGTACCATGGAAATATGCAAAAACTACCAATCTGGGCTGTTTTGTTTTGTTTTTTTAAAAGCCAGTTTACTAGCACACCTCTCAACTCTGAGGCACCAAGAAAAGAGAGAAAATGTCAAATTATGTTTCCTCGATTTCAGGAAGCAGGCGCATAGTGCACTTTAGAAAGACTCCAACTCCTCAGAGTTAAAACTGAGGATTTTTTTGAATTTGGAGAGATCAACCCCAAGTATGTGGAAAACATACATCTGTAATTTTTGTTAAGATGTCGCGTGGGTACTGATGCATTATGCATGCTGCTGTTGATTGGGTGCATCTGACTCAAAGTCACTCAGCGGCAGTGAAGAGGGGACACGCAGGCAGGAGAGAACGGGAGCTCTGGCGGCGCTCCCCGTCTCAGCCGAAGAGCACGGTAGAAAGTATTCTCTGGCGGAAGCCTCCTGGCAGTCCGGCTCTGCCTTTGCTGCCTCACGTGCTCAGTCCCAGTGCCAGAGTGCTGGGTGGGAGCCTGGTTTGCAGACAGACAGAAGACACAGAAGTCACTCACCCCTTGACGGTCACCAGAAGAGCTCAGCCTCGCAGAACAAAGGACTATGACATTTCTCTTCTTGGCATGATTCTGCTATCAGCTTGACACAATAGTTATCAAGCCCAGTTACACCGGTGTGGAGCTTTTAGAGGACCGAAGGAAGCTGTGCATTGAAAAGGAATAAAGGAAACCCTCATCTGCTGAGTACCTGCTTTTATCGCCAGTGCTGAACTAGATGTGGCCCAGAAATGCAATTTATTGAACAGCTATTATATGTCAGGCCCCAGCCTAACCCCTTAGCTGCATTATCTCATTTAATCTTCTCAATAACCCTCTGAAATAGCTACAGTTATCTCCATTCTACAGACGAGAAGACTGAGGCTGAGGTACCAAAGTCACTTCGTATGTTAACACAACCGGAACACAGCAGCATCTGGGTCAGAACAAGGGTGAACACCGGGTGGACAAGGGTGATTTCTTTCCCAAGAAATGGAAATACTTCTGTAGGGAGAGGATTGACACTCCCTTAAACTCCGGTATTCATTTATTCAATATTTTCCAGCAAATAAACTGTGTACCTCAGTAGCACAATGATGGAGGAAATGAAAATGTTACATGTTTCTGTAATTAGCAGTTGTAATAATTATATGCAGTAGCTACTGTTTCGCAGTAATATCTACCATATCTGAAAACTCTAAAAGTTGCTTCATGATGGTGCTTGTACGCCTCTCTGAGCCTCCTGCATGCTGGGCACCCACCAAACATTTAACACTGATCCTCACAACAGCTCGATGAGGGAGGTCTTGTCCCGGCCCACAGAGACAGAAACTGAGGTTTGAAGAGCACCTTGAAGGCCGGGGATTTAGCTCAGTGGTTAGAGTGCTTGCCTAGCAAGCGCAAGGCCCCGAGTTCGATCCCCGGCACCAAAAATAAAATAAAATAAAATAAAATAAAGAGCACCTTGCCCAAGGTCACCAAGCCAGGGAGTGGAAGATCCAGGCTGGAATGCAGGACCCGGGACTCTAAAACCCACACCCCTACTCTGACTGGCAACTGTGTGGGTACAGCTACACTTTGGGGTGGGTTCCACCACTCAGGCTACTAGAGAAGGAGTGTACACGGTTTTCTGAGCTCCCCACGGCCTGTATGAAGTGAGTGCACAGGCAACACAGTGCAGGAGTAAGAATGTGATGTCACACAAGCTGAGGGCCTGACTCCCTCCGCCACAAGGGACCAGGATGGGTCCATGTCTTCCTCAGGCAGAGAGCTCTTTCGTACAAGAGCATGCTGTTCCCAGAAACATGGGCTCTGGGAGGTGAGAAAGACCCACAGGCCAGCTGAGCCAGCCTTCTGTGCAGTGCACTCACCCCCACTACAATCCTGAGCGAGATCTTCTGTCATTGGAGACCATCTTGCAAGACTGAGCATAGGGTTAAATGAAATATAAGTGCTTATTAACCAGATGACGATCACATTAGTTAATAGCAATTCACATGTTAAATCCCTCCCTCATTTGTTCACTCGATGCATTTTAAGTTGAATCCTATTATGTACCAGGCTTGGGACAAAACTCAACTTTAAGCTTTAGGGCCAGTTTTGGGGGAAAGTCATTGATTCATTAATTAATTCCTTCAACGATTACTATTATGTGATGACATTAAGCTAAAAACTCTAGGGAATCCAAACTGGTTGGATGAATAAGATATGTTCACCAGTAACTATAGCGAAATAACAATGAGCATGGTAATTAACATTTTGTACGCTCTTTCATGGATTACAAAGCACTTCACATTTGTAATTGGAGTCTTGCGAGAATCCAACTCAGATGAGCCGGGTTGGGGTCACCCAGCAGGTACGCAGGTTTGAGCTGAGTCTGGGCCTCCGATGCCGAGGTCCAGGCTCTCTCTTTGCCCCCCACCTGCGTCACCAGGCCCTGTGTGGGCCCAAGAGTGACAGATACTCAGGACCTGTGAGGTCCTGAGGCAGTCCTGTCCCACTTAGAGAAAACTTCTAGGTTATTAGAAAGCTTTGGCTAATAGTTATCCAAAATCTGCCTTTTGGTAAATTCGATCCATTAATCTTCGCTTTTCCCTCTAGAGTCATGTTAGAAAAACGAACTCCTCCCCTGAGAGAAACCTCACACAGGTCACCCGTCTTCCTCAAGGCTCTTCTGCTCTGTGATATGCCCCATGTCTTCAGTTCTTCCTGCTCTGACAGAGTCGCTGACCCTTCTCCAGCCCCATCTGTCTGGGTCCATTTAGTCAGCTTCTCCTCATTCTTCACAGCTCTTTGGAGGTGATCTTTTCCAAAGACTTCAGCCAAGACTCGGTTATCTGTATCCTGTGCACTCTGTGTCCTGATTGTCACCCTCACCAAATGGCACTGGAGCCATCTGCCTGTGTGTCCCTTCTAGAACACAGCGAGCTCCCCGAGGCCACGAGCCTGTCAGGAATAATCATCACTCCACTGTCGCTTTGCCAAGGTCTCCCTATGCCCCAGGCACTGTGGTAGGCACTCCACATTTATTACCTCAACCACACGAGATTGGTGTCATTATTTGATACTCTCCTCTTGGGCCTGGCAAAGGGTAGGGGTTTGTAAAATTTTTAGAATTCAACAAAATTTCAATTTATTCGTATCTTAACAACTTGACACTATGGTTTGGATCCGAAATGTCCCCCCAAAGCTTATGTGTTAAAGGCTTGGTTTTTAGCCTAGCACTATTATTGGAACCTTTCAGGGGAGCCTGACAGGAGGAAGTTAGGTCATTGAGGGCGTGCCCTTGAAAGGGATAATGAGATTTCAGATTCTCCAGTTCTTCTCTTGCTTCCCAACCGCCATGGTCCATGCCCTGCCATGATCCACAGCTCTGCCACAAGCCCAAAAGCAATGGAACCAACCCACCATGGACTGAAACCTCCAAGACAGTGAACCTAAACAAACCTTTCCTCCTGTAAGTTGATTTTTCTCAGGTGTGTGTTATAGTATCGGGATGCTGCTGAGCACAAGTATCTAGACTGTGTTTTCTCTGAGCAGAGTGGAGGCAGAACCTGACCTAAGAAGAGTAGGCATCACACAGACCTTCAGAGAGCCTCGCTGCTCAGCACACTGCTCAACTGCTCATGGGTCCAGGGAGGAAAACAAATGTTATTTTAAAAATGGAGTCTGCAGTTAGTTATCACCAGTAGTGACTGCCAAGAAAAAGTGGAACTCCGCTGGTTTATTCCGAACGTCAATGACATGAAAGCCAAATAGACCTTCCAGAGTCTCCTGCAGGCTTTGGGAAGTTTGTTGCCTCACTTCCAACAAAAACAACATGGGCTCAAATGCTGATTCTGCCCAGGAGTTTGGGCAAACATCAAAGTGCTAAAATGAAGGGGGTTATACCCAGTAAGGTTATGGTCAAAAATCATACCTAAACTTCACTCTCACCAACCGTGGAGGAGGGGTCCTTTTCCCCTCAGCCCCATCAGCATTTGTTATTGGTTGATTTCTTGATAATAGTAATTCTTTCTGGAGTGAGAATGGAATCTCGGTGTTGTTTTAATTTGCATCTCTTGAATGTTGAACACTTTTTCACGTATTTACTTGCCATTTGTACTTCTTCATCTGAGAAGTGTCTATTCATTTCTGCTGCCCATTTTTGGACTGAGCCTTTACATTTGGGGGGTCTGATTTTTTTTGAGTTCTTTATATATTCTAGATGTTAGACCTTTGCCTGAGGAACACCACTGTGGAAATTGGTTTGGAGATTCTTCAAAAAACTACAACTAGAGTTTCCATTTGATCCAGCTATTCCTCTTCTCAGTATCTTCTCATAAGAATGAAAAACAATGTACCCAGAAGAATGAAAAACATGTCCCAGATTCTTCAAAAAACTACAACTAGAGTTTCCATTTGATCCAGCTATTCCTCTTCTCGGTATCTTCCCAGAAGAATGAAAAACACTGTACCACAGCAATGTATGCACAACCATGTTTATAGCAACACAATTTGTAATAGCTAAGTCTTGGAAACAACCCGAATGCCCAGCAACTAATGAATGGCTAAAGAAGATGTGGTTTCTTCATATAGTGGAGTACTATTCTGCCATAAAAAAGGATAAACTTGAAACATTTATAGGTAAATGGATGCACCTTGAGAACATACTCTTAAGTGAAATAAATCAAACACACATGAATACATATCGAATTGTTTTTCTGATGTGAGAAACTATAAGTGTAAATAAGGACAAAAGGGTATAATAGATATCGTGAAAAAGAAAGATAATATCCCAATGGGAAGAGAACTAGAGAGGGAGGAGGGGAAAAGGAAGGAAGGGAAAAAGAAAGAGAAAGAAAAAGAGGGGAAAAAATGGAAAAATACAAATAAAACTGTTGTAAATAAGGAGGGGAGGGGGAGTAGGAGGGAGAGGTGGGGAGGGGGGAACCAAGATACTTCATGTACAGGCACAAATTAACTATAATGAATGGGATCATTATGTATCTCTACAATGTACCAATACATGTTCTTGGTAAATTAAAAAGAAAAAATCATACCCAACAGGACCTGGCCGTGGAAACCCCCAGTGGACAGGATGATGATGAGGGTGACAGGAAGGAGGAGGGCAAGCAGAGCCGCCACCACCTACCCCCTTCCTTTTTCTCTCGCCTGCACTTCAAGGGCTGACTGCAGCAAGCGGAACTGTCCTTCAGAGGCTGACAGAAGAATACGGGCTTGTGAACACACGGGGCCTCTGTCAGATTCCCACTAATGATTCCTCAGCATAAATTAAATGGAGTGAAGACTTTCTAATGGCTGCTACAGAATTCTATGACCGTTTCCAGGAGAATCTACGAAAATAGCTGGAATCAGAGGGATGGTCATTCTGACGCACAGAAGTTTTTCATTAATTTAATTTCTTCTTTCCTTCTGGCTGTGGCTCTCCTTTGTAAAAGATGATAGGAAAGAGATGCATGACAAGCCACCAGGTACTTCCAGCTATTTAATAGGGAGTACTAACAAAGCTGCAGAGCAAGTAGAATTCACTATTACGCAAAAACTACCACCATAAATAATACTATTTCTTTATATAGATGCAATTTATATAGATCCATGTAATTTGCAGAGGATATTTATATATGCTCTCTCTTTTGACCTTCTATTGTTTACTGAGCATGTACCACGTGCCTGGTATTTTTAATGTATTATCTCACTTAATTTCCACAAGGACTGAACATCAACCCTCTTTCGCAGTGAGATGAAGCAAAGGTAGAAGGGTTCACCCGGGACCACACGGCCTGAAAGTGGAGGACTAGGATTTGAACCTGGGTCTGTCAGACTCCGAAGCCTGCCCTTCTAGCTCTTGTTACTCGGCTTCTGTTCTGAGAGGAGGCTCCTCTGTCCCTGCCCTTGGTAGCTCTCGCCATGGGAAAGGTACACTGTTAGCGTAGCTTCTCACCTGTCTGCACCTGAGGAGACAGAATGTCCTTGGTGACTGGGCAGTATAGAGGGAGAATCCCAGCAGAGGAGACTTGGCCCCTCCCTCCTTCCTCCTCCTTCCTGCTGATTACAGGCCCGGTTCTGGTTCTATACAACCCGGCGCCTGGAGCGCGGGGCTGCTGGCTGCCTGAGTTACACTCTGTATTCAGTGTCAAGAAGCTTATTTGCCCGCAGACGTGACACATCTCCAACCTCACCTTTTCTACAATAAAGATGATATTTTGGCTCTTCTCGTTATGCCAGCATTATTCTCAAGCAATTCAGAGCCTAGGTGAAAGAGAGGGCTGCTTATTGGGCCTCCTGCCATAATTCTAGTCTTAGTTCTACTTTACAGATAAAGCTCAGAAAGAAACGGAGCTTATTCCTAAAGAAGGGAAGCTCCGATGTGGGCAGGTATGTGATAAACGTCTGCACATCATTATGCTCTGTGGGCATGCTTTCTTTAACCCAGACTGGTACACACGGTTTAAAACAGAGACCAAGAGGGGGTGGAGTGATACCCCAAAGGTGTCTGGAGTATAAAACACACTAGAAGAGAAACGCGAGTTCATAAAAGAAGAGGATGCGAGGCTAACACCACTCAAAGATCTTAATCTGCGGTAGCAGAGAAAGTGATGCGAATGCCAAAAGTGCCCAGGATAGAAATCTAACTAAACTACCTCTTCCCAACAACTAAGCAGAAGCCGAGAGCCAGTTTTTACGGAGCCTGCCATGCCCTTCCCTCAAAAACACCCCACGATAAATGGACAAATGAACCAAAAAATGCCCAAGGAATCATAGATGGGCTATAACCAGGCTCACAAACTAAGTACACATTTTGGAGTCCTCTGTAATCTGGAAGCCATCTGAAGCTTTACTTGCTTCTGCAGTTCTACCAAAATCCCCACCTAAATAACAACCTGAGGCTTCCTGCTATTATGAGTAATAACCGAGCCGATGGAAAGTTAGAACAGAAAGGTCCTCAACGGTCGGGCCCAAGCCCCTTGCTGAAGAGATGCAGAAAGCCCACATCACAGAGCTGGGCAGAAGAGCCATGCTGAGCTCAATTATCTTTGCACCACAGGCCCCAACATGGCACCTGGCTCACACTGTGTGGCAGTGAAGCGAGTCAGGGGCTGAGCTAGGGCTGGAACCCAGGTCTCCCCACGCTACCATTCCTTTCCTTTCTTATGGCACATTGTCCACAGCGATCCATGTCTGTTCATTTCACTGATGTCAAATAGTCACACGACCATGCTATCACAGGCTAAGTCAACAGGCTTCCAAGAGCAGAGGAAAGATTTCTCACAAACAACCGGCAGTCCAAGTAGTAAGATTCAAATCGTGGGAGACACTGAGCCACATCTATAATAGCTAAGCACAGAGGTGAACACCATTCCATCTCCTGATTATAAGTGCTGGTTCACCAATTTCAAAGATGTTAGCAGTGAACTTGGGCAGAGGATAAATGCAAAGTCGCATAATGTCACTCTTAGGAAGCACCCAGATTACAAGAACACCACAAAATGGCCTCTGTATCTGGAACTAATTTAAGAAACAATCCTGTTTCTCTTCTCCAAACTAATTAATGTTTATAACCAGGACTGAAGTGTTTCTTCAGAGTGCAACGGAGAAGCAAATCATTCCGGATGGAAGCAAGAGGCTGGATGGTGAGAGACTGTCAAAAACACATTTAGTGCGAGCACATACACTTCAGATGATAAATACAACTTCCAATTATGCTGCCCTCGAATATCTGGCACCTAATACTAGTGGTTTAAAAGCAACTGGCAAAATTTGCAGAGTCTATGGGTTTTTAAAAGATGAAATCTTCCTTTTTACTTTTTATATCTCTTTTTAAAAGGGATGAATCACATGCATTTATAGAATCGCAGCATCTTCAAAACATAGGAGACTGCAGATGAACAAACAATGCGCAGGGAAGTGTGGGGACTTGTCCAAGGGCAAGTTTGGAGTGCACTGTGGCAGGGCCAACGCTCATCAGAGGATCTCGCCTCCAGCTAGGTCATCTCCCACAGCCAGGAGATTGCTCTTATTTAGGTCCCCACCCCATGTGGCACAACCAAGAGGAGAAATGAACAAAAATCTATGGAACCCATTTTCAATTTGAGGCACAAATTGAACAAATGTTTTGCATCAGAGATTATCTTAATTAAACTATTTATATGAGCCCTGTTGATTTACTTCAATCGTGCTGAACTTCATTAAGCTGTCCATTCACTTATATAAATTCTTATCTTAAAAAATAAAACACCTATCATTCGCATGGTGGAAAAGTGTATACAATCAGCCTGCTGTATGTTTGGGTTCTGCATCCATGAATTCGAACACCTGAGGATGAGAAATATTTGGGGGGAAAATGCATCTGTACTGGACATGTAATGGGCTATTTTTGGTCACTGTTCCCTAAACCTTATAGTATAACGGCTATTTAACAGCTTGTAATTAGATATTACAAGTAATCTAGAGATGATCGAAAGTATCAGGAGAATGTGTGTAGGTTACATACAAACACCACAGCATTCCATGTGAGGGACTTGAGCATCCACATATTTTAATACCAGGAACCATCCTGGAACCAATCCCACATAGACACCAAGGGACAGCTATATATATGCCCATGTATAAGAATTATAAGGATGTTAATGATAGTAATAATAATTATTATCATTTATTGAACTTCTATGTGCACTCCACTGTGATAAGGACTTTATATAATAAAAACAATGAGGAGAATTGTAAAACAACCACCATTCATTAAATGCTTACCACGTCCAGGCAGTAAGCTGTATTAAGTACCATAATTCATTTACTCATTACAATTATCCTGTTAAATAACTATTATTATTATTCACATTTTACCGAGGAAGAAACCGAGGCTTTGTGACGCTAACTGCCTCAGACTTCACAGAAAACAAGAAGAAAGGTCAAGTTTGTACCCAGACCCATCGGACTCTTTAGAAGCCCTTTGCCTTTTGCCCTACACAAGGCTACATCTTCATTTATAAAAGTATCACCTCCAGTTCCAATTCCAGCAAGGACATTTACAGATCCAAGGACAAACCAAATGGCATTTGGATGACCTATTCCTTGTGAATGTCTCGCCCTTCTCCTTGAATTTCCTAGAGTAAAACAGATCTCACAGCCTTGGAATAATCAGGTAATGCTGAATAGGAAGTAGTTCAGAACTACAAAGAAATTTGGGAGCGAAATACAATGTGTCTACTGTTCCATTTTAAAATATTCATGAGGTGAAGAAGCATTTCCATATTCAATAATTAAATGGCTAAAATCTGCAACCTGATATATTTACTGATCATGAAGGATACATTCCTAGAAGGACCAAAGTTCAAATTAGCAACCCTATAAGCTGCTGTGTTACAGTGCAAAACCAAATAAATGAGACAGACATGCTGCTGTTGCCTAGAGAAAAAATTTTCCCCACCACTTGTTCTGCTGTAGAGAAAGGCTGAGGCAAAATTAAGAATGCATCTAGGACTTGCCTGCACCAGGCTACAAAAGAATGAAAAAAGGAAAAAATTTGCGGCATTTTCTCTCATTAGAAGGATTGTTTTAAAAGGATTTGATTGTGCCTTAAAGGTTAGATTTTACCATCATTTAATATTTTGCTTGTCTTAAGAAACCCGCACAGAAAGGCAAAGGAAGGAAACAGATTAATAAAAATGTGAATTTATTATGTGACCCTGTGTTACTTTTTCAGTGCTGCTGTCACACGCCCTCCATGTGACACCCGTGAGTAGAATTCCCTTAAACTAGGGCATCTTGTTCTCTGGGTTATGGGTGAACTCTGTCCCCAAGGAGTCGCCTTCCCTGGGGCACTGCCCACCTGTGTGCACAGGGACAAGTTCCACCCACCACCATAGTGCCAAACCCCAGGAGGGCCTGGAGGGCTGCTGCCCAGAGTCTTCAGGTGGTTTGGGACATATACAAGGATAGGAGCTGGGAGGCACACTTCACACCTGACCAGAGCATGGGCATCGCCTAGAAACAGGTTAGAGATGCTGATGATCAGAAGTCTGGGTGTGGGGCTCTGCAATCCGGACTCCCACAAGCCCTCCAAGAGACTTTTGCACCTACCAAAATCTGGGAAATGCCCCATCTCCAGCTGGAAGGACTCTCCTCCTTAGAGCCCAACTCAGCTTCGGGCTCTAAGGTCCTGCACTGTACTCAGCAGGAAGCAGTCAGAAGCCACCAGGTCATAGTGGACAGGGGATTGAGGAGTAGTTGTGCTGACTCAGACCCAGAATCTGATGCCCAGGATGCCTTACTGGCTGCCCTCGTGGCCCAGTGGTCTGTTTTAACAGGGCTGCAGTTCTAGCCTTAAGTACAGGTGAGACAGCCAAGACTGATCCTTTATACTCTCCTGCACCCAAATTCCAAGCCCCAGAGAGGGACTTCAGTTCTTCCCCAAGCCAACTATACAGCCCACAGCTGAGAGGCCTCTATCTCTGCCAGGGACTTTTCTCCTAATGCCGTGCACACAGGTTCCCTTACCACCATGGAGGTGAGGCCTTGACCCAGAGGGAATGGAGTTCACTCTGTCTCTATAGACATTGAACCTTAGCTGTTGGCCCCGCCCCAACACCCAACGCTTCCCCAGTCCCCTGCCTTCTTCCTTTGCTTTCCTGGCTTTGCCCTTGCTCTCAGTCTACCACTGAGGTCTCAGTAGGCCACATGGCTGGGGGCATCAGATGGTGCTTACCTGAGTATCATCACTTAGGAAGCCAGCAGAAATCCTGCACTGCCGGGGCCTTGCGCATAAGAGCATCCGACTCTGGCCCAACTCTGACCCCTCCTCTGTCTGAGGAGCAAGAGGTCCTTGAGGCCAAGGAGACCTGTCCCAAAGACCCCAGGTTCCATGTCCTCTGAACACTTGCTCCAGATACCCAGGGTTTTGGGATTTTTCTCCTACATGGCGGGCATCCATCTTCCCAGGGGCAAAGGGTGGGTCTGGTGTCTTCCCTCTAAGCCTCAGGAATGGCCAAGGAGAACTACAGCCAGGTGGGGTGGAGGTGATGTGGACAAGGCTGGGGTGTGTAAATGAACGTGTCAGCTATCCCTGCAGTGGTGAACAGAGACAGAAGTGAAGAGATGGATGGGGCTGGCTCCCAGGGAATTAATGAAAATTCAGTCAATAGCATGTGTCAAGCACCTAGGAAGAACTTAGTAGATACTTGTGGAATAAGTGGACACCAGCGTATGCTCTGGTACCATATTTCATCCTCACAACCAACCTACAGTGTAGGCACCACTCTCCGCATTGTGAGAGGAGGAAACCAGGTCTTGGAGAGGTTAAGTGCCCAGGATCACATGACCAAGAGCTAAGCCTGCCTCTACTGATGCCAGAGCTAGAGTTCCCTTACTATACAGTATTTGGCTATTTGGTCTTGGCTTGATTACTTCCAGCTACAAGGAACTCCCTACTTCTTTGAGTCAACTAAGTCATTTCAGACAAAGAATTTTTTTCTTTCACCGAGCTTCAATCTCTCTGCAAACTTCAGTCACGATTCCTTGTTCTGCTTACAGCCACCTACAGAGTTTATTCTATCTCCCATTAGCAGCCTTTCTCGGTAAAAATGGCAGTGGCTTTTCCTCTGAGCTAAATATCCCCAGCACCTTGCTTGTTTCCTCCTTGCCAGAGATTTCCAGTCCCCCTTCCTCATCAGGCCTCTGAGGACAGATTCCAGTCTGGCCCCTGCTGCACCTCACAGAGCTCATGGAACGCAGAGATTCCACCTACCTGGGACCTCGGCTGGTGGATTTGGCACGTGGGTAGCCATTCCTATCTCCAACAATCTACCGTCCAGGATACAGAATCCTGAAACCTAAGGCTTGGGGAATGCCGCGCTGTCGGCGTCTTGGTTTCCTCAACTGTAAAATGAGGACGATGACTCACTTCCTGCCTCTTCTGCATGGGTGATTTTGATTTACGCTAATTAGTTTGGAATGGCTCTATAAATGGCAGAGCAGCATGCAGGTGTGTGGGTGAGGATGGCAATGATAACGAAGGAGGAAAGGCTGACTGACTGGGGAAGCCCTGTGGAGCAGGTGCGCTGGAGAAACCTCCTCTGCCTGCTCCACGAGGTGCGTTCCTCTGTCGCTTCAGCCCTCGCCAGGCACAGGTGCAACTTCCGACAGGGGCCAAGGACTCCCTGAGGACAGCAAGACACCTGCACAACTCACGGAGCCTAAAAGAGTTACGAGCATGCAGGTTATATGCACAATGTAATGATGAGATGCCCCTGTGCCTGGCAACTGAGCCCGTGAGCAGGGCTGCACTCTGAATGTGCTCCCGTGGCCACGAATGTGCCTGATAGCAAGAGTGAGGACCAGAGCCAGGCTCCCCAGGCTCCCCAGGTTCACCCCGCTTCACCATGTTGCCATTGAAGTCATCGTCACCATGCAGTGTCTGCCAGGGGGACTGTCCACTCCAGGAAACTCTCCCTCATGTAAGAGGCCTCACCCTCTCCTGGGCCCCTGGCCCACACACCCAGCTACCAAGACAGCACACCTGGAAGTCTCACGGCCCTTCGTCATGGACCCCGACGCTGCCCCTTTCCCAGGGCTCCCCACCTCTGTGACTGGCAATGGCAGCCACACAGTTGCTAAACCTGTAATCCCATTCATCACTGAGTCCTGGCCATGCCTCCTCTCACACACTGCTGGATACAACATTCTCGCCCTTCCTACCATGGCAAACTAAGTCTACATGATCACCATCTTTCAAATACTTAAGTGTCTGCCTTGCCTACCTTGGCCACATTTGAATTTAGTCTTCGTGTTGCAGTCAAAACCATCAAAACAACCTCATCCTGTCTTCCTGCCCTTTAAAATGTGTCTGTTCTTCTAGGATAAAAAGCAAAATATTTGGCCTGCCCATTTGGCCGTTTCTGACACCTTCCCTGCTTGCTTGCTGTGATCATGCCACTTTGGACTTCATTTTACCTGTATATAAAAGAGATCTGTGCATCTGAAGAATAATTCTAATGCCCGTGTGTTAAGAAACAGAGCAGGGCCAGGATCTCAGCCTCCCACGGGGCCCCATCACACCTCCCTCTGTTCCTCCTCGTCCAATAGTAACTGTCTGAAACTCTCTGATCACTATTTCTTGCTTTGTTTCATCTCGTTGCCACTTAGGGTGCATCTCTATGAAGTTTCCATTTGCCTGTGATTTTATTTCATAGGAAACGTACTGTACATATGCTTTTATGACTTGCTTCTTTTGCCCAATATCCATGCAGTGAGGTATAGCTGGAGCATTTTCACTGAGTGAATATTCAAAATTAGTGTGTTCTCCGGCTGGTGGATGTTAGGCGGTTTCCAGCTTGGAGCTTTCACGAATGACACAGCTACGAACTGTGTCAATTCTGGAAATCTTTCTGTGCTTTGAGAGCCCCATGTTCTGCCCTGCTGCGCCTGCAGCCCTCACTGATCCTGGTTGCCTATGCGTAGGCTTCTCTGACCACCTCTACCCTGCCCTGCATCCCCTCACACCAGGCCCAAGTTGCCTTGCTGTTGGTGCTCCTGTCGCATCCTGTTCCTCACAGGGGCTCACAGCAGCTATGACCCAGCCCCTAGTATGGGCCCTCATGTCGAATGTCCTCAACACTCACTCGTGCACAGACACATGCGTGTGGATGCGTGACCCACAGGTCAGCAGCTTCTCAGGGGGAAGGGATCCTCTTTCAGTACAAGGAGGGCATCTGCCCAGACAGGAAGTGCACCCCCCGGGAACCTGGCTCCACAGCTAGGTAGGAGCAGAACACCAGTGACTCTCCCTTGTGACAAGCGCACCTGGCAGAGGGGTGGAGGAGCTCGGGGGCCGATGCTCCTACTCTGAGCTGCTCAGGTTCCACCCTCTCCCACGCCCCTCCCATTACCCTCTTCTGGGAGAGTTGCAAGGGCTTCTTATGCTGCTAAAAGCAAAGGAAGAAATGGAAATTGCATTAAAAGAAAAGGAAAGGAAGCAGCTGGCAAATATTGCTAACCATTTGGTATGATAAGCCAGGGCTTCAGATGATTACTGCAACTGGCTTTCATTTTGATCCTTCATTTCTTTTAATCTAGCAGATAATTAGAGGGAAATCAAATCCATCTCCACAGTCAAAGATTAACCTGTCATTGCTGTAGCTCTCTTCCTACTTACTTTACCACCTCTTCCTCCACACCTTTTTCCCTTAAAAAAACACAAAACACAAAAACTCCAGGTTACATATATTGTCCAATTTATTTAAACACATTCAAATTGGACATTTCCCATGACAAGCACTCTCTTAAGAACAAGCAGCATTTTCCCTCCCTCCCAATTAAGAATTTCTCATTGCCTTGCGGATTTAAAAACATCCAAAAGAAAAACTCCCTTTTATGGATGAAGAAACTACAGTGCAGAGAGGGAGGTGACTGTATGTTTATGGCTATAAACAGCAGAGCCTGGATTTACCCTCAAAGCATCTTATTCCAGGGCCCCAGCTCTTCCTCACTCCACTGTCCCACCTGTGCATAGAAAACAGGAGTGGAGCTCAATTCCTGGTACCCAGGTGACTCTCTCTCTCTCTCTCTCTCTCTCTCTCTCTCTCTGTCAATGACATGCTAACTGCACCCACAGCTTGAGAACAAGATACTAAAAATAAACCAAACATTCTCCAGTAGGGAGGTAAACTCCAGTCCCTTCCTCAATGAAGACAATGTTCACAAAGAGATGTCAATCAGAAGGGAGATCTTACTGTCTTTACTGCCATATAAAATGGAGGAGAATAAAAGCAACAAACAAAAGTTATGTAGATAGTATGTTGTCAACTTTAAGACAACAGCGATGAAAATTATACAGTTTTTATTAACTGAAAACTTAAAAGTTAACTCTGAAAGAATGAATTGAAGGGTGACTTTATGCTATTTACTTTCCAGGACCTTTCAATTTTCCATCAATAAGCTCACATTAATTTTATTTTATTTTTTATTTTTTGTGGGGGTGCTGGGGATCGAACTCAGGGCCTTGCACTTGCTAGGCAAGCGCTGTACCACTGAGCTAAATCCCCAACCCCCTCACATTAGTTTTATAAAGAGGAAATAATTAAGAAATGGGCAGCAAGGAAGTAGCACCTGTCCCCTTCCCTCCCCAGTGCCCCTTAGGAAACATGATGGGGGAGCGGGCTGTCTGCCTGGCCCCACAGACCCTTCACCCAGCTTCCTACCCTGTCTACCCTTCCTCATACCTACTTTCATTTTCTTCCTCATCCCAGCCCACGCAAATATAAGGCCACCTCCCTTGAGAAGCCTCCTTTGACCACTCCAGCCCAGCTACAAGGCATGTCATATGACATTGCCCGTCTCACATTCTACAAAATGGTCTCACACTGGAAATTTCATGTGATTTGACTTAACACTTGGCTAACCATGCTTTCTCCTGAAACTCTTGTTTTACATGTGAATGAATCCTGCTTTAAATTGCTGCTGTCTGCACATTGCCTTGTGCTTTATCCCTTCTGGTTTGGGACATTACTGAAAATGGAACAGCTACCTAGCTGGCCACAAAGCTTCCTCACTCAGAAATCCTCATGTTCTGGGCTTGACCTTGGGGATCAAGAGCTGAGTCCCTGCGACAAAATTTATAATGAGACACAGAGCCCGGGCTAAACCTAAGCACACCGGCGAAGGATGGCCTTTCCCTCCCAGGCTCTCATCTCTTTAGTGTGCTTGGTGTTTCCAGTCCACTCTCTTGTACCTCACTCAACTTCTCCAAGCCTCAGTGTCCATATCCGTAAAGCGGTAGTCCTAGCCCCTTCTGCATATGGCAGCCAAGAGGACAAAATGCGAATAAATGCAAACATCTACCACTGTGCTGTGCATAGGCCAGGCAGCAACTAATAGTCCCTCATTCTTATTATTTGTTTCCCTGATTTGGAAACTGTGCTCAGAAAGGTACAGGGACTTATCTTAGGCCATGTGGAACTGGTACCAACACTTCGGCTTCTTGAGCCCAGACCAGTCTGTGCTCTTCCAAGAAGCTAACAACTGATTTTAAAAGCACACAAACATACAAGGCTCACCGGAGCAGCTTATGAGTAAATTTCCAAATACATTTGCCTCCCCTACCTGAAATAACTCTGCAAAGGCCCGCGCAGAAATCAGCGCTCCATTTCTCCCATAATGGTGACTGACTGGCCATGTGCCTGTCTGGTTTTCCATCTCACATAGGCGAGAGGGAATGTGTGCTACCTGTGGCCGAAATGACACCCTCACATCCACTCAGGAAATTCCACTGTCCCCATAAGTCTCAGAAATGGTTCTCTCTCAACCAATTTCACACCAAAGAGGCTTTTACTGTTACTTCTGACTTAATGTTTCCACATTTTCAGAGGGAAGAGACTTGTCATATTTTATCTCTTGCACATAAAATAATACATTTATCATTAGTCATCTCTAATCTGTTCTTTCTTGACAATTCATGCACATTTCCACCACTCAAACCTGTGACCTTTCAGGCGCAGAGAACCAATGCATCTCCAAGCCATGCTGCCCCAACCTCGCATAAGTTGAGTGGAGCCTCCGATGATAATATGACAGCTTGGTCTTATATAATAAAATTCCTGGCCTCTTCTCCAGGAAAAATACACATATATGCAAAATTGTCACATCTAGGCTCAGTTACCCTTAGAGAATCCATGCCTTCCAGATCAAAACAACCCCCATTCTTCAGCTTGACATTCAAAGCCATCCACCTTTGGGTTCCAGTTTCCACCTAGCTCCCACCTCTCTACCAATCCCCTCCACGCTCCTGTCCCTGCCGATCCATTGCTTGAGCCTGTCTCTCCAGCCTATGGGTACCCCTCAAGCTTCCCCCACAGAGCTGTGTACCTTTGATTCCTCCAGCAGGACATCCTCTCTTTTTCATGTTTCAAATCCTACTCACCCTTTCAACCCCAGCTCACATGCCACTTCATATGTTTTCAAAAATTTTTCCCATCAGGATGTAATTTCTCCTTACACATTCCTCCCGTGGCAGTTCATCTTTACATTTATGGTACTTGGCACTTTCCACCTTCTAGTTATGTGTGGGTCTTGCCTTGCCTCCTAGCCTGTGAGCTCGTTCGCTTCTGTAGCTTTCCCCTTGACACACAGTACAGGGCAGGGGTTTGCAAGCAGGAGGAAGAGTAGAATAGGGGCCTCATTAGGTCTTCTGGCTAATCCTGACTGGAAAGAGTTAAAACTTTACTAGAGCAATTCCCCTGGGAAGTAGGTCAAGGACAGGGGTAGACAGAGGGGAAAACCAGATAAAGAAAGGCACCAAATGGCCTGGGGACTTGCACGGAGAGACCAGAGAGGGAAAGAGCTGACTGGCAGAGTACAGGGAGAGCTAAGTACACAGAGCCAGGCCGAGACAGCTGTCCCTCCCCACCGCAGGACGATGCAAGGGAGACGGAAGGGGAGGGGCTGACTAACTTTGGGAAAAGCTCTTGTATGAGTGTGTACTCGCACCTGTGCACTAACATATATGTGTGTGTATTCACTGTAGAGTTGCTGTATTATTCACTCTAGAGTCACTATATATTACACAGTAGAGATTCACACACCCCTTTACTAACTCTAAGCTAATGATGAATGGGGCACCCTCTTGCCAACTAGCTGCTCACCCCAAAGATAAGGCCGTGAAAGGTAGGCCAAGACAAGTAAACAGACAAGACAGAAAGAAGCTGCAGCTGCACGTAGACCACCAGAAGAAATGACATCAGCAGGGAGCCCAGAAGCCGATCCTATTATGGCAGGTTCCGGGTATAGGGGAAAGGTCCCTGATCTCCTAGAAAAACAGCTGGGAACAAAAGGCCCACAGTTCTCCATCTTTCCAGAGCTCCCTACCCTCATTCTTATCAGGATAGCTTTCTACATTCTCCTTTATCCTCCTTTCCAAGAAAGTCTTCCTTTGTAAGCTTGGGTCTTTCTTACCTTAAACCATATCTTTATTGCTTTACTGGTACCAAGTTTACGAATCCCAGTGGAGTGGTAGTGCTTGGCCTACCCAGGGATGTGACAATAGTAAGTGCTCAATAAATATTCAAAGCAAAGGAATTCCCCTTTCTCTAATCCACTCATGACACAAATGAATATACAGATAGTCACTTCTCTCCAACTCAGAATTCTTATTTATATAAAATCTTCAGAAGTGTTTGTGTACTGATCTGTAGGGTCTGGGACAAAGGAATCCTTCGGCATCAATCAAACCCTGGGATTTCCACCAAAGGTCAGCTGTGTACAGGTGGATGGGCCATTCAGCAGGATAGGTGGATGATCCTCCCAGAAGAATCTGTTTCCAGGAGAATCTTCAATCACAAAGATAATGTTATTTATTTGTGATAGCGTGGTGTTAGTAGACAGTCGCGAAGGTATCTTCCCTTTCATCAAGGGGCTTTCAATAAGATGTACTGACAATTCACGGGGTAAGGGACTGGATTTAAAGGATTTCCGATGTGCCTCCTCTGCTCTTCCCCAGGACTGGACAAAGCTGTGTTCCTTGGTCATACTACACAGCCTAGCTGTGAAACTGAACCCCCGGGAGATTCCTTATTCCCCATTCTCTTAGAATGTTCTGCCTTTATCCTAGATTCTGCATAGAACCTACCTAATTTTGTGAATCATCGGTTGTTCTAAGTATGACACAGGATCCAAGAGACAGGCTTGGAGTCAAGGTAAGAAATACGACTGCTACTTCCAATAAAGCCTTTAGCAGATGGGCACCTTTGATTTGGCAGACTGACTCCCCCATTACAATAAACCTGGTCGTTACTGGAGGGTGAAGGCAAATAAGATGGGGAGGGGTTTGTGAAACGCTACCATGGGAAAGGGGGCTTCTTAGCCTTATGCAAGGCATATACCAAATGGAGGCCTTTGAATACAAGACAAGCTGTCTACAACCCAGCTCCAAGCCACTGTGCAGCGTCATGAAATCCCCTCGGATTTCTCCAAACCTTTCCCTGCTTTCATTTATATTATTCTGAGTTCCTAAAGGGTTATGAGTCCTAAGAAAGATGTCCAGTTACCAGAAATAGCTATGTTCAAGAAAAGGAGCATGATACTAATAAAATGGCTCCCCGAGGGCAAATGGACCTTCCAAAAATAAATCAATTGTCATAAAAGTAATTGGAGAATTTCCAAACCACCTTGAATGAGAAAAAGAAAAAAAAAAAACCTGAAGAATGCAATGTATTCACTTCTGTTTCCTATAAAAGTTTTTCAAAAAGAAAGACTTAGGTTGCGCAAATACCTTGAGAAGAGAGGACATTTTCTGTTGATTTTTCCTTATTTCTTCTCTCATCTTTGAAGCTAACTCTGAATGTGCGATAGAACTAGAGTCCAATGCAGCCACCTGGCAAGTGCGCGAACACTGAGGTAGAGGTCAGGAGACCCGGGGCCCATGTTCTACTCTACTGCTAACGACTTTTGCGAATTGGGACAAGTTACTTACTTTCTCCAGCTTAGTTTCTTTTTACATGGTTTGGGGGTGAAGAACCACTCTGTTCACAGATGTAGTAGGCTATCTCAGGAACTGGGGAGTTACCTGTCACCATCAGCATCATTTTTAAAATAAAGTCTAATTGACCACTTGGTGACCCTAACAGCCAGGGCTTGTCTGATGCTCAGATCTCACAAGCTCTCTCTCATGTGCCATTTCATGGCGTAAACATGACAATCCAGCCAAGGAGGTCCCTTGATTCCCATTTTACAGACAAGATCAGACAACAAAGCGACTTGGCCAAGCTCACAGCACAATGATTGGAGATCAAGGACTCCACCCCACACCCGGCTGGTGCCAACTTCAGCTCCTTGTCTGGTCCTCTGCCACCGATGCTTATGAGGGAGATTCTCATACCAGAGAGATGACCAGCATGATGATGCCTAAGACCTGTGATTTCTCAGTGAAATGCAAGGCTGTATTAAAGCAGAGGCTGTAATAACTTCTTGTAGCAGAAAAGACCCTTTCATCTCAAATGAATGCTAATGAAGAGAGTCAAAATATGAAATAGGTCAACACCCATCTGGCTGAAAAAGAGATGAGTTCCCCCCAAACGTCCATCAACTGACAAATGGATGCTAAAATATTTTCTATCTATGTGACAGAGTGGTATTCGGCCATAGAGAGGAACGAAGTGCAAACACATGCTATACATGGGTGAACCTCCAACACTGTGCTAAATAAAAGAAGCCAATCATAGAAAAATATTCAGAATAAGAAATCTGTATCAGATAGATACTGGGACAGGGAAGAAGGGAATGGGGAGAGACTGCTTAATGGGATGGTATTTTAGAGTGACAAAGTATTTGGAGCTGGATAGAGTGATGGTCGCATAACATTGTGCATGTACTAAATGTCACTGACCTGTACACTTGGGGTGGGGGTGCTGGGGATTGAACTCAGCTAGGCAAGCACTCTATCACCAAGCTGTATCCCTAGCCTCCAAATTCTACAATTTTAAATGGTTATTTTTACAATACATGAACTTTATCTCCATGTAGATGGTGTTTCCAGAATCACACCATACCAGTCCCCCGCTCCCTGTATTCCTAGAATGCCTCCACAAAATCCTAGGACAAAACTCAAGTGAGTCGCTAGATACTACAAAACATCACCATGGCCAAAATAGTTCTTATGTGACACCTATCTTCCTCTGTCAGGAACCACAGTTAATTTCTACTAACCCACCAAATAAGTACAGCCCAGTGACATCTCGTTACCTGGCAAAAGAGCCTCCCATTGGTAATCAGCTCTGATGTCAATTCTAGTCCATGAGGATCCCACAGCTTCAGTTTTAGGATATGTTATTGGTTTTAAATTAAAAATTCTACTTTTAGTAGACCAGGAGAGAGAATAACAACTAAGCACTATTTTTTGTTTTTTTCATGTCCAGTAGATACTATTGATCAGTAAAATAAGCATTATAAAGGGCCTGCATGGTTTTTCTCATTGCTTTCTCGAAGTTCTGTCATTGTTTCATTTAAACACCTTTATCCTATTACATAGAAAAGGATGCCAAGCCTCAAAACAGCTATTCAGTATCCCCAATGTCTTACCACCAGCTGACAACAGGGGCAGGATTTCAATGTCAGTTCAAAAGAAAACCCTTTTGACTATGCCGAGGTGGATATCTGCAAGGTCAATTTACTCCCCGCATAGAATGCCTGAGGACCGTTCTCAGTCCCACCAAGAAACTGACGAGGGCTACCACACCTAGGGCTGTGCAGAAATGACATGCAGACACATGTCTGGTGCTCCTTTATGCCTTTATAGAGCATTCTGGGAGTTGAGCAGGCTCAGGATATCTTTTTTTTTAAATTGGTGTGGGGGCAAGTGAAGACCCACTTCAACAGTCCTGATGACAAACAGTTCCTGGGAAAGAACTAAAGAGGGACACTTTGTACCCTCTTTTGCTACAGGGTTGAAGAAAAAGTCTAGCTCGGCATTTGTTTTAGAAGGCTTAGGTTAGATTCTATGCAGTCTCAAGAAACCCTGCTTGTAAAGGTAATTTCCAGCTGGAGTCCACGTGACATCGTTCCATGCAGTTGGAAAGACATGGTCTCAGAACCGGACACATAAAACTAGGCGCTACAGCACTGTGCATTTTGTGGCCATAAATCTGCTGCTTTCAAGTTATTCTGAAGGATTTCTATACAAAGGAGTTGAGAATAATTTCAGCCTTTTCTTCTGCATTGTAAAGTTATCGAAATGAAGACAATAACCTCTTACATATAAATGTATTTTACAGATTACAAAGTGCTTTCATGGGTAACCCTTGCTGGGTAAAAATGAAAATGAAATGAAATTAAGAAAAATATCAGTAAATGGCATTTAGCTATTAACATGCACTCACATTGCAGGTAAGAAGAAGGTGAGATGAAAGGGGATTGTATATTAGAATTGAAGTCAGGTCCTTGAAGTTCTAACTGGTCCTAGTTATCGATAAAAAAGTCAATGCTTTTTAAATTAAAAATGAGATGCTGCTACTTATGACTTGATAAGTTGTAAAATGCCTTTTTCATCCTTTCCAATCGATGGGCTGGGGCCCTACTGCTATTGAATTTCAGACCTGCAGCTCATCTGGATTATACAGGTGCAGATAAAGGAAAACAACTAGAACAAGAAAAAGAAAGCTAATTTTGTTTCAATACAATTTAATGTGCAATACAACGGAAACCTTCCACCTCTTCATGTTGGTGGCAGAGGTTAAGAAGGCTCAGACCACATGACATATTGAACTTCTTGTTTGCACCAAAGGAAACAGAAAGCCAATGTGTCAAGTCATCCCCAAATAAACCATGCTGCACTACCATGCCATGCTGGCATAGCAAGTCACCCAAGTCTCCCCATAGCATGCACAGTCCTTTACAAACTCATTTCTGCTGGTGAGATCAATAACTGTTAGAGGATAGATTTTTGAGAAATGAGTTTTATTGCAATTAATCTACTCAAATTGCAACTAACCACTGCTTTCCCTAAGGGATAGCTGGAGAAAGCAGCGGTTTGCACTTACTGGTGGGTACATTACCCAGTAGCTGTCATGTCTGAGTTGCTCAGAGGACTTGACAGCCCTGACATGCTGCCACTTTGAAAATCTAACCAGTGGAAGCCACACCTGGCACGATTGGTCTGTGCACAGCACCAGTGAACATTCTCAGTGGCATCTTGCCAACAACAGCGACCCATGCCTCACACAGTGAAGAATGCTCCCAGGAAGAACTGAGTTGAGCAGGTGTCATCCATGTCACATTTCCTGCAGGGCAGCACATCTCAACCTGGGCTACACAGCAGCGGAACCACTCAGAGAACCTAGGAGTGTCTGTGGCCAGGCCTCCCGCCCAGGCTAATTAACAGTGGCATCTTTAGAAGCAGAGGTGCTGGTACCCGTATTTTTGAAAGCTCCCAGATGGTTCTAATGTACAGCCAAGGGTGAGAAGCACTCCTGTAGGGCGACTCTAACAATATTTGGGTTTCATCCCAGATGATTGGGAGCCACAGTAGAGCAACTTATGAAACATCACTTGCTCGGGGAAGTCTATGCTCCTCCCGGTCATGAAATATCACCAACAAGGGTTTAAATGTCGGGGAGCACTGGGGTCAACCTGATTTTCAGGGGTGTGAGACGTGCTATTTTAAATGCCTCTCTTTGAGTTTTTCTGCCTAAAACATAACTACAGTTACATTTACTCAACCCTTACTTTGTGAGAATCTGGAATTTGGTAAAAAGAGAACAAACAAAATACCCTATGTCATTCATTTCCAGAGTGATTCTGTCTCGGGAGAGGTAGGGAACACACACCCACCTATATCCCCATATTATGTGTCACTTGGTAGCTGAGGATGGAGAATTATTTTACCATGTTAAGAATATGATACATGAATCAGAAGTTCATTACAATGGTTCTGCAAAATTCAAAACTAAAACTTACACTGTGAAGAAACAAAAAGGAGAAAACTCCAAGTCCAGCTATCTGTGGCCTTGTCTATATTTTACTTTACTCTTCCTATGCTTGAAGATTTCAAAAAGAAGCACCTAGTGTATAGTAGTGGGCAAGGGGAAGTCATTTCACACCGCAGGGAAGTGGGAGCTTGGAAGAGACTTTTCCGATTTGGATAACAATCAGTTAGGAATTTATTGCTGAGCCTCATTTATCAAATTACTTCTGATCTTAAGTCACTTGTTACTTAGAAGCTGAGGCTCACAGAATGAAATTGTTTAATATGTTTGTCTCACATGTTAACAGGTTCTAAGAGCTTGGCTCCCCTGCTTAGGATACACAGCAGAGTAGGAAGCAGAGTTATTAGAAAGGAATGACATAATAAATACTTACTGGTTCTCCCTTTCCTTCTTCAGTGGGTCCATGAGGCGCAGTGTGTCTCTGATCACAGCCACTTTCACCTCTTCATCGACTAGGCTGGGGACATTTTCAAACACCCCTGGAGAAAGCTTGAATGGGTAAGGATTTTGTGTTACAGCAAGATCATGATACTGTGCCACCCTCCACTAGCTCAAGTAGTTATACTATGATATTTTGCCTGTGCTAATCTATAGAAGAGAATTTTTTTACTCCTCCCCTTGTAGTACTACCTTAAGAATGCCAATTTCTTTTTATTAATTACAAAATATCTGAAGAGAAAAAAAGTAGCACTATCTTTTTGGATTATCAAAAGTATACATGTTTACTATAGAAAAGCTGAAAATATAGACAGATATTAAGAGAATTAAAAGATTCCAGTCTATCCCCTCTACCAAGCCCAGTGCTAATATTGGGTGTATTTCCTTCCAGGTTTTTAAATGCATTTTGGGGTGGAGAAAAATATAACCACTGTTAAATGTACTATTTATCTTAGTGATTCAAGCATGTCGACGTGGCTAAATCATATTCATAGAATTTCAATTAGTTCATCTCCTGAGGCTAACTAATTAGTTCGTGTCAAAACTGATGGAAAGGCTCAGCTGCTTCTAAGATTTCAGACCTTAAAAATGGGAAGAATGGCATGCTGGGAAATTACCACAGGTCGGAAAGGTCTTATATTAATAGACTCTGTTTAGAGCTCAGCCGAACTAAAATTATTTGACTTGAACAGAATTTTGCTGTGAAAATTTGAGAATGTTGAGTCTTGTGTAGCCAGGTGGATACCTCACGAGTAGGAACACTTGGTTTTATAGCCACATAGTCAATGAGATGCTCAAAATACTTACTTCATGTTCATGTTCAATCCTCATGCTGGGATTTGCATTAACTTCAAGTAGCATAGGCTTCAGATTTTTCATCAGAAGAATGTCAAAACCTAAAATCTGGGCAGAATAAACATGATTCAGAATTACTCCCTCTAGTCACAATTTCTTTTCAGGAATTAAGTATGGTATTAGGGTCATTAAGGGGAAAATAAATTCAAACTCAGACCCAACCTTGGCCTCGACCCTGGCTTCTCTGGTCCATAGACCCTGCTCCTCTGGGTGTACTTGTCAGACCAAATGGATAGCAGAGAATTTTATAGAAACCTTGGTAATGGGATGCATTGCCATAGTGCATTTCAGCACTATCTGTGTCATCCGAAATGCTATAAAATGATGACCTCTCTCTTCTTTAACAAGTTTTTTATTATGTTAAGGATTAGTAGTAGTCCATCAATTTCTACCTCTGCCTTTTCTTCTGCCCTCCTCTATTAAGTTGCTTCTTAGCTGGATCTCTGAAAACCTAAGGCTGCCTTTCTCAACCAAGAGTATGCCTGAGTATCATGTAAGGACCCCTTTCAAAACCAGCACATCCCTCCCCAACACCTACTGAGTAGGCATCACTGAGAACGGAGCCTCCAAATGCAAGTGTATTTGGAAAGCAGCAAGTCCCCAGATAATTCCAATATGCTCTCTTAGTTAAGGAGAGAGAATATTTACTGGGCACTCACTAGGGCACCAATTACTCTACACCGTACTAATGGTTCATAATGACACTGAATCCTCATGATGGTGTAGTTCACAGAAGCAGAAACTGAGCCTCAGAAAAGCCCATGCATTTCCCCAGCACTGCCTACCTACTAAGTGAGATAGCTGGCTTTCACACCCAAGCAGGACAAATTACATACTACATGCCAGCCCGTACAAGATGAAAAGGTGGGCTAATTGAAAAGTATTAACAATTTCATAATGGCAACAACACAGAGTAAAATCAAGCTCAAAGCACTCTCGAATGTAGGGCCCTGTGTGAGGCCTCCATGGACCACATACCCATGAAGACAGCCCACCCTCAAGGATCACCTCCAGCGCTCTTCGGTGGACACCTGTTCTTGAATCCAGCACACTTCCTGCCTCCAATGAGGCTCTGCCTTCTAGCCCCTCTGTTTTCTTCTAGTGCCTTCCAAGCCCTGTCATCAGGTCCAGCCACCATGTGCATCTTGGCTCGCTCCACCTTCAACAGCCTTTCATCTGGATAACTTCTCATCCTCACAATCACTGCTCCTAATAAGATTCAGACTCAGACTACAAGGTCTTCGGATTGTCAGAAGGACTCTCATTATCTCTAGAGAAGTGATAACATGGAAAGTTTCTAACATAATTGATACAATCCGAAAGTCTCAAAAAATAATGTGGAGAACAGAGAAAAGAGAAAAAGATATGGTTGTAGACTCCGCTTCCTCTGTGGACTCCAGAAGAAAAGATGAGGGGAATCCATTTACTTGTCTATATAGAATATGCATTAGTTAAATGATAATTATTAAACTGAAGCTTCATCTATATTAATGAAATGAAAGCCTGAATGACCATTTTTGGGAATGATTCAAGAAGAAGTTATGTTTCAATGAAGGGCAATAAGGATGAAAAGTTGGGAAAAGTCATCTTCACTCTATTTTTCTTTCCCTGGTCATGAAAAGGAAGGAATGGAAATTCAGTAGAAAATGTTACATGTATTATAGATCTGATTAATAATACATGACAAGTGGATATGAGTGATGAGGCCTTTAAGAGGCCCTGGTGACATCATCAGTCCAACTCCAGGCCTGCTCTGCTGTGGATGAGGCTACACAGGACCGCAGACTGCTGTGCCCACGTTTATCATCCTCAGCCATCAGCTCTCACTTTGTGCCACATCTTAAGAATTTGGACTTCTACTTTCTCAGCCTGTTGGACTCTTCTCAGTTCCACATGCCATGCATTCATGAATGCAAAACTGTAGGAATTCTGGGAGCCTGGGGAAAGGGACAGAAGGACCTCGTGGACCATGCTGACCTGCACCCACCAATGTTACATTTCCCAGAACCTGACTTTGGTTCATGCTTTTTAATGTGCTGGGTCTCTTTATAGGAATGCTTTAGGATCAGAAAGACTTTGGGCTTCAGTCTCAGCTCAGTCTCTTACCCTAGCTAGAAGGTTGTAGGTAAGGTGCTCAGTCTCTCCAAGCCTCATCTGAAAAATGGAATAACATAGCTGCTGTGCAGAATTGTTGATAATGGAAGTGAAAAGCAGTACCTAGGACTATGCTCCTTATATAGAAGGTAACCAGTATAGTCCAGCTCCCTTTCTAGTTTCCCACCAGTCCCACCAACAAGAAATGGTATTAAGTCAGGCGTGGTGGTTCATGCTTGTAATCCCAGCATTGGAGGAGGTGGAAGTAGGAGGACCGCAAGTTCTGGTCCTCAGAAACTTTGTGAGACCCTGTCTCAAAATTTAAAAAATGAAATAAAATGGTCTGGGGATGTGGCTCAGTAGTAGAGTGCCCCCGGGTTCAATTTCCAGTATTGGAAAAAGAAAGAGGCGAAAGGCGAAAAAAGAAATGCCATTAGTATGCTTTGGAGTCACAAGGAGCTGCTCATATTCTAGTTTTGCTTTTAACCTGCGGTGATTACAGGCAACTAAGTAAATCTGGACTCAATTTCTGCACTGTAAAATGGAAATATGAATAGTACTTCTTAAACTTAACCCATCCATTAATAAAATATTTACTGAATTATTTCTATGGCCTAAGAACTATGCCGGCTGCTGGAACTATCATAGTGGACTAGACAAAGTCCCTCTCTTCTTGGAGTTTACACTGCAGTAGTAGGGGAGACAGGATCAAATAAAGATCATGCAATGGAAAATGTTTTGCACAGTGCTTGACACCTAGTAAGTGTTTAGAGGCCATCAGCTTTATTATATTTTTGTAAGTTCAAGAAAATATGAATATTTTCCTTTCAAAAATTTAATGAAATATTCAGCACCAATGGATCTTAACAGAATTGCAGAAGTAGGAGGAGCTTATAGTTGATATTGTCATAAAATCTCAGAGTGTCTGACCTGGCGAAAAACACTGGCATTCACTTCATCCAGTGTTTTTCAAAATGGAATTCTTCTCTGGGGAAACAAGCCAGCCAGATCAGACCTATTGTAACCTCCTATGGGACCAGCAGGGAAACTATGTTTTTGAAAAACCACTAATCTAGACTAATACCTGCTTTAGACTGACCGGGAACCTGCAGCCTAGAAAGAGGAAGGCTCTCTCCATGTCTCCCCAACATTTGGTGGCTGAGCAAGAATTGCTGAACGGACTATTTTCAACTGTGTGATACTCTGAGATACGCCGCCTCCTGAGTAACTCAACCAGCTATTATGTGTTGAGCATCTCCTACCTGAGGGGTACCCGGGGGATTGAAAAATACCTGGCCCTCATCACTGTTCTCCAGAAGCTTCAAATCAAGTTGGAGACAAAGAGCCCTGAGCCATTAATTGTAAATTTATTCAAAGACTCCTGAGCCTGAAAACTATACAGCCATCTGCATCTGGAGTATTTCCAACTGGGAGATCTCAGACTACTCAAATTAAATATGTCTGAACTCACTATTTATGGTCAGCAACCTCTAGTATGGTCCCAAGGAATCTCATCCCCTAGTTAGTATTCATGCCTTTGTGTAATCTCTCCACCTACCTGAGTGTAAACTGCACCTAGTGCCTTGTTTCTAACAAACATAACAGGCCAGAAATGATGGGCCGTCACTTCCATTATTAGGTTGTAAAAAGACTGTGGTTTCTTCTTGGGGCATTTTCTCTTGCTCTGAGGGTAGCCACTTGCAATGTATTGAGTTGCCCTGTGGAAAAGCCCAGGTGGCAAGGAGCTGATTTCTCCAGGCAACTTCCAGAGAGGACCTCTGGCTTACCAACAGCCTTGTGGGAGAACTTGGAAGAGGATCTTTCCCCAGGGGCCTTGTAATGGCTACAGCCCTGGTCAATGGGTGGGTTGCAGCCTCTCAAGGGACTTAAGGCCAAAGGCTATGCCTGGATTCTTAACCCACAAAGGCTGTGAGATAATGGATGTTGGCTTAAACTGCCAATTTGTTGTACAGTAATATATAACAAATACACAATTTTCCCCCAAAACTTTACTTTGCTTCCTGTATTCCTAATACACCCATTACACAAGTCACAACTTCTTTTTTCACTCTTTATACTTGGCTGGTCACCAACTCCTCTACTCTCTACCTCCCGTGAGCTTCCCGGAACTGACCATCCTCACTGCTTGTACTCTAGGTCAAGTCTGCACCATTTCTCACTTTCCCCTGCTCTCAAACTCTCCCCTTTAAATCATCTGGCACAAGGGGATGCCAGAATAACTTTTCTATAGTGCCACAGAATATTAATTCTCCTTTACCTCAAATCTCTGCCCAAAGAATGAAACTCAAGTTCCATAAATTTCTCCATATCCTAGAATGTCATAGAAGTGGCTCCACAACCTGAAATCTGTTTCACATGCCAGCTTTCCCTTCTTCCCTCACTGTTGCACACCTTCATCTCTAATGGTGCTGAACCATTGGTGGTTGTAGGATACTTTACTGCTCTCTGTCATTTCCGTTCTTTTGCCTGAATGACATTATTTATCAGGTATTTGTTAAGAGGCTGCTAAATAGCAGGTGCTGTTCTAGGCACCAGGGATACAGCAGTGTACAAGATAATACTCCTGCTCTCTTGGGGCATTAATGTTTTAGAGGGGATGGAGTCCATGAGCAAGTTAAAATTAAAGCAAGGTAAGAATGTGGAGTATGATAAAGTGCGTGCAAGGGAGATTTTGGAGATCTAAACAGGACAACCAGAGAAGGCCTCTCCAAGGTGACATTTGTCATTCCATTGTCTTCTGTTTGCGTAGTTTCTGATGAGAACATTATGAATACTCTTTATTCTTCTGAACATAATGTGTCTTTTCTCCTGAATGCTTTAGAGGTTTTCTTACAATCACTAATTTTCCACAATTGTACTACACTCCTTGGTGTGTATGTGTGCGGGGGTGCCCTACTTGGGGTTTCTTAAGCTTTAAAGGTTGTGGGTTTATAGATTTTACCAAATTTGGAAAATTGGGGCCATTATGCATTCAAATAATTTTCTGTACTTTCCTTATCAACTTTGGGGTTCCAGTTGAGGCAACCTGGAACCCCAGTTGCACGTTTATTGGCCCACCTGTTATTTTATTGTAGTTCTTTTCCCCTTTGTCATTTTCTGCTGTCTTTTTAGTTTTATGTGGATTCTGTTGCCATGTCTTCAAATTCATCAATAATTGATTCTTCGGGGTCTAGTTTCCTGTTAATCCCATCCAGTGAATGTTTCATTGCAGAGAATGTATTTTCTTCTCTAAAAGTTCCACTTAGCTGTTTTAATAGGTTCCATTTCTCTCTTCATTAAGCTAATATTTCCCTTTAAAATCTGGTTATAATAACTATTTTAGCATCCTTTTCATACTAGTTTCATCATTACTAACATTTGGAATCTACTGAGTGATTTCCCCCATTGGTCTGGGTTAACTTTTCCCGCTTTGAAGAATGTTTAGTGATTTGTCTTAATTGGATGCTGGACATTGTGGTATTACAATGCTAAGTGTCTGGATTTTGCCAACTATTAAAGTATTGGGCTTTGTTTTGTGATCAGTTATTTGCAAATTATCTGATACATTTCAGTCCTGTTGTTTAAGATTGACAAGGCTGGATCACAACCAGGGAAGATCAGCCCTACTCACTGAGGCCAAACTGCTTCAGAGTCCCCACTGTGTGTACATACAATAACACTATGTGTTATTCCCCAGTAACATACAAAGACTCTACTCTGGCTGTCCCGTGCTTGAACACCTCTACGCCCTGTGCAGGCCCTAGATGCCATTCAGCTTATCAGTCTCCTGATCATCCTGCCCAGCTTTGCTGATCAGCACTCCACACACACCTGGCCTAGGACCTGCAAAGACTCACAGGAATCTCACGCAGATTTCAGGAGTTCTTTTCCTATTAGCACTTTGCTTCCCGGATTCCCACCCCACATCCAGCTACTTCAGCCTTCCCAAGCATTGATCGCCATCTCTTCTATTCACTGAGGTCACCAGGCTCTGTGTAGGTTCCCGTGTTGTCCCACATTCTGGACTCTGCCTCCAGACAGAAAGCTGAGGCGACCGTAAGACCCATCTTGGTTGCCCCACTTTCTCAGGGACCACATTACTAAGCCATCATCCACTGTCCAAAGCCTAAACATTTATTTCATATACATATTCACAATTATATTTCTGGTTGTTCAGTTGTTTGAAGAAGAGAGTTAATTTTTGTCTTAGTTGTTTCGTTGTGACTAGAAGCAGACATCTCAGGATGTGACATGAACGGGGACTGAAAGGAGTGATAGAATAAGTCCTTTTGGAAGAGCTGAGGAAGAGCATCCCAAGCAGGGGAAATAACAAGAACAAAGGCCACTTTTGAATGATGGCAAGGAGAAAGCGGGAGGAAAATGGTAGGAAATGAGGTCAGACAGAAACACAAAGGACAGATCATGTAGCATCTTGTAGATCATGACAAGGAGCTGGGATTTTAAATGCAATGAAAAAGCCATTTCAGTTTGAGCAGGGGAAGTAACTTGATCCAGCTTATATTCTTCAAGGATCTCTTTGGCTACAATGAGAAAAAAATAGCTATAGGCAGAGAATGAGTAGAAAGAGTGACGTCAATTAAAAAGCTGTCCTAGTAGTTCAAGTGCAAGGTGATGGCCACCAAGACTAGGATGGTAACAGTGGAACTGGTTAGAAGTGGTTACATTTGGGATGTATCTTCAAATATACTTGCAGAGTTGCTTATGGATGGGAAGTGGGAAGGAGGGGAACAGCAGAAATAAGGGTGAACCAGTTTGTCGAATATTGTCCATTCACTGAAACAGGAAAGACAATGGACACTAGGTCTGGGAGGGAAGTCAAGAGTTTGACTTTGGCCATGGTATGCGTTTGATGCCCACTAGCTCTCTCAGCAGAAAATTAAAGTGGGTGTGGTGGACTTATTGTGGTCAACTTGAGCAGGAACCCCCAGCTGGACTGAGTTGGTTCTGGGCATAGAGGATCCACCTGAGGATTGTTGCCGACCAACATGAAGGAGAACGGGAGCAGAAGATGGGGCTGGCTGTTTCCCAGGAGCGGCTCTGTTGCGGCTGGTTCTCTTGAAGAGAACTCAGCTGTTCTTGTTGCAGAAGGAGCTCGGGGCCTTGCTGTCCTTGAGGATGGCTGTTGGTCACTTCAGGGGAGCTCTGGCCTTCATCTCTGCTGTGAGTATCATATCGTGGATCCAGTAAAGATTTCACCAGCCATTTAGTGCAGACACAGACGTACATGGGACATTACCATGGGCTCCCAGCCCTTGGTTGGATCTCTCAAGTCTCCAGCGCATAGACAGACATTCTGCACTCTTCCTGAATTTGGTGTGTGTGTGAGTGTTGTAACTTGTAAATGTCCTGTATTAAATCTGCTCTCTTGCAAACCACTGACTCTAGAAAGGTAACTAATTCAGTGGGCCACAGGATATTCCTGTCTGGGGTTCAAGGAGAGGTCCAGATTGGAAATGCAAATCTAGGATTCAGAGGTAGACAGCTGATTCTTAAAGCCCTGGGGCTATATGAGATCATTTAGGTAGTGATGGTAGATGAGAAGACAAATTCCCAAAGACTGAGCCCTGGAGATCTCAAACACTGACAGGTCCAGAGGAAGAGGCTGAGAAGCAGCAGCCGATGAGAAAGGAAGGAAACCAGCAGAGTATGGTGCCCCTCACCTTCTGCTTGGCAAATTCTTCTTCATGCTTTGTGTTCCACTTGAGCATCTGCTCCTCTGGGAAGCCTTTGGTTAGGAGCTGGTTCTCCCTTCCATGTGTGTTCCCAGCATCTGTGTGACCCCGAGAGCACTGCTTCTGAGGAACTATAATTCTCATGCGTCTGTCTTCCCTCACTAAACTGAATACACCTTCGGGGTGGGGACCTTGCTTTACCCACAGCCACGTGTCCCACAGCTGCTCAGGACTTGTCTCAGTGGGTGGCCAGAGAATGTGTTAGAGTCCAAAGAAGACAAAAGCTTAACTATCCAAAGTAGCCAAGGAAGGATTTACAGAGAAGGTAAGACTTGTGTAGCACCTTGGAAGACACAGAATGCCAAAAAACAGTGAGAACAGGGAAGAAGATTCAGATTGGCCAGGACAGAAGGGAACAGAAAGGCAGGACTGGGACAGCACCCATGAGGTCCAAGAGACAGGACTCAGATCTGTTTTGTAGGACGGAGGGCTCAGGCAGGGTACAGGGACCTTAGACTGGGGCCAAGCTCAGTGACAAATGCCAGGCTAAGGACTTGGAACATCTGTGTTCCAGTTAAATTTAAAATGTAAATAGTTCATGATTTCCTATAACTTCAAACTTCATAGATTTAGGAACTATTGTTATGATAATAAACAATGTGATAATCATAAAAACTATCATTTCATTTATTAAGTGATTGCTGTGTGTTAGATATTATGCTAATGGTTCAACATAGCTTTCTCATATTCAAGCTTACAACAGCGCTTCGAGGTAGCTACAAATATTCCCTCTATTTGCAGGCAGGGAAACCAAAATCTAAGAAAAGTTAACTTGCAGAACTCACCAGCTAGCGTTGCCGGAATAGCTCAAACCCAGGGAGTCTGAGAATAAAACAAAGCCCCTGACCACTATGCTGCTTCTTGGCCTCCACCCTGTGGAGCGTCTGGGCTGCAGGGTAAGGACGGGGTCACACAGAAGAGACAGGAGACAAGGGGAATGTCTTAGGACACAGAAGAGGCATCTCCTTCAGACATCGAAGGGAAAGGGTCAGAGCCAAGGACAGAATTAGACACAGAGGCAAGAGATCCAGACCACGACATGGAATGGGAAAGAATGTTCTTGAAATCTGAGCTGAAAACCTTTCCTCTGCGTGTGTATTTCTGCATGTGAATCATCTACACCCAGATAAACCTTGCTGTTTAAGCCAGGGTCACACCGCTGGCCTCAAGAGGGTGGGTGTGAGGATGCATTGCTGGCACTGCCTGGGCAATGACAGGGCACAGGCCGGAATGACAGGGCAGCCCTGTTCCCAGGCAACAGATTACAGGACGCCTGCCCACAGCCCGAGCAGTGCCAGCCAGTGCTCAGCACCACTACAGCTTCCCAAGTAGTTATTGTGGCTATGATCGGAAGGGGGTCACAGTCACATGTTAAGATGAATGTAATTTTGTTGGTTCAAGTTTATGTTCTGCAATGGGGCCTCTGGCCAGGTCTGGGCTACAAGGGAAAGGTGCCACACAGCGATCAATTGTATCTGCACAGACCATTATGGTTCGCAGAGCCCTTTGTAATCTTCATCTCATCCTAGTTGGACAGCAACCCTGTGAGGTGGGTGAGGAAACTGAGGCACAGAGAAGTTAAATGACTCATGCAAAATCACACAGCAAATTAATGGCAAAACTGTACCACATCACTAAACCTTTGCATTGCGAGTCAGTTCAGGGATCTGAAATTCTACTAACAAGTGTTCTAACAAGTGAGAAGAAAGCAAGAGGAGAGTCCAAGGAGAGAAAGAAGTTTTCTCTCAATAGCACTCTGCACCTGAAATGCATGGTAAAACAAATGGCAACATCTACGACTTTGTACCTGATCAAAGCGTTTTCATCTGCATTGCTTCCTCCTGCTCCCACAAAGGTAGGTAGGAAGTTAGTGGAGAGGGTTTACGCAAACAGAAAAACAGCAGAGCAGGCTGGTGAAGAAACCCATCCAACGTCACACAGCCAGAAAGAGCTTTGCTCCTAGCCCTGCTCTCCTCCTGGAAGCATTTAGTGTGGTCAAGCAGTGGAAAATGGTCACAAGGCTGTGGTTCCATCTGCTAGACGTGATCTGTCAAACCAGCGGCGCCCTCTCCGTCTGCTCTCCGGTTCCCACAGTGTGAGCCCCAGGCCCCGCCCTGATGGCTGCCCTCTGCAGCTTGTCCACGGCCCTCCGCACTGCCGCTCTGACCATGCCAGAGTGCTGGGGCTTGGCTATTCCTGCCAGGGCCCACATGATAATCCTAGAATAGCTGTCGCTGTCAAACAGATGCAACCACACAGTCCCCCGGGATGACCCTTGGACATGTCCACATTGCAACTGTCTTTTTTGCCCTCACTTGTTGGTGGCACAGTCAGGACTTGTTTTCTCTGGCCCTATCTCTAGATTCTGCTCATTTACCCTTTAAACCTGAGGGCTAAGTGGGACATTCTGCCTGGGAACGAAAACCTGGGATCCAAGTGCCCACAGACAGATCTCTGGATGATGATGACCCACTCCTGGTCCTGGTCGCCGCCTGGATTCCCCTCTAAAGGCCCCAGGAGGTCCTCTTGAGAGGCACCCAGCCCTCAAGTACCTCTCTGGCTTGGGGGCTGCACCTCCTGGTGAATAAACACTCCATCCAAGGGAGACACTCCTACCCCGCACCCTCCTCACTTCTTGTTCCCTGCTGCCTGTTACCCTCCTGCCATAGGCTGGAAAGACCCAAATCCCACCCCGCAGAAGAACCGGTCGACAAACCATCCATATTTACGAAGGAATACACAGTGGTGCACACGTATGAGCACCCGCGGCTCCATCTACATGGGCAAGCCTTTGAAACGCTGCATGTGGCAGAAAAGGCGGCTGCAGAAGATGACATACTTTCGAATGATGTTTTTATAAAGCTCAAAACCAAGCCAAACAAGACAATACACCACTTAGGGATATATTTATATATAATAAGACCATTTTGAAAAGTAAGAAAATGGTAAACATAAAATTGAGGATACTGGTTACACGGTTAGGTGTGGGGAAATGGGATGGAGGGAAACAAACTAATTGGAGACCTTGAATTGGGAAATGGATCAGGGATGATCATTTTGTTCTGTTTTATGGCTTGTAAGTAGGATCTATTTCCCCTCCTACACCTATATCTCTCGACTGCTACAAAACAATATTAAAGATTAGGAGGAGAGAGAGGGTCTTAGAGTTGTCCTTGTCTTCTCTTCTTTGTCTCGATTTATCTAGCAGCAGAAGAGCCCGTGTCTAGCACATGTCTACTGGGTGCCTGGCTTCCACGTCCCCTCCCTAGCCACCCTGACACCCTGACCCGGAAGATGTTCTACCTTCACTCTCCATTCCCTTCCCTCCCTTGCGGCTGAAGACAGCTCTTGCTGAAGTTCCCAGTAACTTGTTGGAGAACATCAGCACTGGTTTTGCTCAACATTTTGGCAGCATTCGGTGCAGATGGCCCTGCCGGTGCCTTCCCTGAAGACCTCCTCGTTGGTGCTTTCGGCACTGCTGCCTGCTCCCCTTCTGTATCTCATGCACCGATCGCCGCTCCTCTGCTGCTCCCCCTCCTCTGCCCTTTCATTAAATGATGATGCCCACAGGGGTTTTCTCCAGCCCCTTCTCGCCCTGCAGCTTTTCATGGCTTCAGTCAGCACCCGAGCATGGTAAGTTCCCATCTCCCTCTTCAGCCCAGACCTCTCTCCTGAATGCCAGCCAAATAGCCAATCGTCCACTCAACCTCTCCACTTGGGTGCCAAGCAGACACTTCATGTTCAAATCCCGACCTTCCCCCACAAGCCTGGTCCTCTTCAGTGGCTTCTATCTAACCATCCAAGTGTCCATGCCACCTGCAAGTCAGCTTCATTTCCTCCCTCTCTCCACGCCGCCACCTCCCCTCTCCCCCGCAGTCCCATCCAGCCGCCAAGTCCAGACACTCCACTTCCTTAAGTGGTACTCAAATCTGTCTGTTCTCCTAATCTCCACCAGACCTTCCTGTTCCAAGCCAGCATTCACTCTTGCCTGAATGAAAGCTGTTGCCTCACTGGGTATCTCTGTGTGCCCAGCATTGCTGCAATCCATTCTCCTCCCTGCAGGTGTGCTGTTCTTTAGAACATGCAAATCTAAGCGCAAGTCTGTCCTCTACCTGAAACTCTCTGGTGATTCCCAGCGCCCCCAGGCTTTGGACAATTTGGCCTTACCTACCTCCCTGACCTCACCTCTCTGAATCTCTCGCTACCTCCCACCCTCCAACCATAATGAACCTCTCTCAGTGCCTCAAATGCACCATGTTTGTCTGTGACCTCCAGGGTTAAGCCCTGCCTACAACTACAACACCCACCACCAGTACCCCAGTCTAGTCTCGCCTACCCCACCTCTTAGCTCAGGCTGCAGTTTAACTGCCACTTTTTTCCAGGAAGACGTCTCTGCTCACTACACTGCCACCCAGAGAATGTTAGATGGCCATCTCACAGCACCCAGCACATTTTCTACTTGATACTAGCATTCGTCACACTCTGTAACAGATGACTTTTAAAGGATTTATCTCCCACTGTGCATCAGCCAGCAGGGACCTGACCCATGGTCTCCCTAGTACCTAGGACAATGCCTAGATAAAAATTGTCGTATAAATGGATGGCATTCTGTTTTACAGCAGTCTATTTCAGTGAATAATTCCAAGAATCCTTTCAGGCAGGTACTTTTAGTCTCATTAGACAAGTAACAGCAGGGAAGTAACTTGCTCCCAATCACACGGCTAATAAACAGAAAGATGGAAGTTAGGGGGCTGGGGATTTAGCTCAGCAATTAGAGTGCTTGCCTTGCAAGCATAAGGCCCCAAGTTCAATCCCCAGCTCCAAAAACAAAACAAACAAACAAACAAAGATGGAAGTTAGGCACAGGTTCTAACACCAGTGACCACATCAGCCACCATCCTGTCCCCCGCTCTTGCCATCCCACCCCCATCTCTTATCTCATAGAAGGACAGAGAGCCCTCTGTAGGCCTAGCCAAGGCTGGGGGCTCCAGTGGGAGCTAGCAATGGTTACCTGGAAGCAGGTGGGTCCTGGCCTCCCTGTGGGGATGTCTGACTGGTAAAACACCTTGAGCTCTGGAGTCAGGGCGATAACAGTCTTAATCACCAAAGAGATAATGTCAGACCAGACTTTCTTGATGTCAACACCTTTGGAAGACAGCCTGCAAAGAATGCTGGAAAAGGTTCTTTTGCTGCCTGTGCTAGCACTGTCCGAGTGGACAAAGTTGCTGCTGTGGACATTCAGTGAGTAGTTGGTTAAGTGCATGAAGACACGGTGCAGATTTTGGGGACTGGGCTCTTGATATGGCTCGGTGCAAAATCTAGAGAGTCCATCTTTGGCTATGTAAATCTCTAAGGGCTCTAAGGACTTGAGCAAGACGTACAGACGAATATCGAACTTGAGCTTGTCAATGAGGAGAGGTTTGCAGATGTACTCCTGAACCACTGCTGGCCTGCTCTGGAGGGTCCCAGCTAACCGGATGTCACTGGGGTCTTTAATGAGGTAGATTCCATCACCCTGACAACCACCATCAGGTTTCACAATAAAAGTGGGCTTCCAGGAGGGGTCGCCGTCTTTCACCATTTGAACCTGGGAAGGGAGAAAAGAATGATTAGCATGATACCCTTTTCCTCTCAGGTTTCCCAACACAGCAGGACCTTGGCAAATACCTAGTGAACAAGTAACAGTGATCCCCGTCAACTGGGTACTTGCTGGGCATCTTCCATGTAGATGACACTGTACGTGGTGCTGAGATAGTGACATGAGAATTGTCTTCTATCTCATGCTCCAGAGGGAAACAATGATTGGCAGTCACAAGATCTGAGTTCAAATCTTGTTTCTCCAGTTATTAGCTAAACCCTTGAATAAGTTGTGTAACTAATAAAAATGGCAGTGGTATAGCACCATTTGTGAGTCCTGCTATGTACTAGGTATCTTACTAAGCACTCTTTACGTGAGTTATCTCACCTACCCCTCACAGTGTCCCCTTTTTACAATAGAAGACATGCAGAGGGTGCAGCCATTGTTACGAGTGTGGGTGTTGGTTCAAACCCTGGCCCTGCCACTTACTAGGCAACCTCAGGCAAATTACTTAAGTTTCCTGTGCTTCCTCATCTGTCAAATAGGAATAAGATTGTCCTGAGGACTAAATGAGAAATTACATGCAACAGGTTAGGCACACAGAACCTGACAAGTACAAAACAACAGAAAGCCCAGCTACTGTTGTTTTTAAAAGTTGAAGTCATTTGCCAGCTAACCGAGAGGCAGACTGGGATTGAAATTTAGATGGAGGGTTGGGGATTTAGCTCAGTGATAGAGTGCTTGTCTAGCAAGTGCAAGCCCCTGAGTTTCATCCCCAAACCCCCGCAAAAAAAGTTTTTTTAGATGGACGATTCTACAGTACTTGCACCTTCCTCCATACTACTAGGTCTTAGTTTCAACATGAGGATATAAAAGCTTACCCTCACTAGGTCATTGTAAAGGTGAGATAAACTGAAAAGTGCAGAGGGCCAAACATAATGCCAAAAATTTAGCTAGTGCACAGGAAATGTGAGTTTTTCATTTATATCTGTTATTGAGTTCATTTAGCAACTTGGGCAATACTTCAGTTTCTTAACATCTTTTTGAAACTAAAGTCTGTCATTCATCACATCTGCTGTCCTTGCAGCTCCAGGTCAAAAGGACATTCCCATAATTGATTACCAGGTACTTGACCAGTCCAGATCTGGACCTGTGACTGGGCATAATTCATACACATCCAACTTCTCCAATGAAATGATTTGAATGTGCCTTCCTCACAAGTCCATGTGTCAGAAATTTAATCTCCTAAATCCTGTGTTGATGGTATTTGGAGGTAGGGCCTTAAGGAGGGGATTAATTCAATGAGGCCCTTGATGGCTTTGTAAGAAGAGGAAGAGAGCCCCAAGCTGGCACACTTTGGCTCTATTTTGCCACATGATGCCCTCTGCCATGTTAGGATGCAGCGAGAAGGCCCTCAGCAGATGCCTCCATCTCGATATCGGACCTCCCAGTCTCTGGAGCCCTAGGAATACATTTTTATAAATTGCCCAATCTCAAGCATTCAGTTTTAGCAACGGAAAATGGAGTGAGACGGACAGACATTGTGGGATGCTCTGCGCACCTATGGAGAAGAGAAGGCCTGAAAGGGCAGGAGGTTTTTCACCAAGGGAGAGAAGCCCAGAGGAAACGTGAAGGAGAAAACACAGGGGAAGAGGAAGCCATGTTCTCCGCGGCTTCTGGCGTGGAATTCCATTCTGAACTCTGATGGTGCAGGCCGAGCTGGAGATGGGCCCCAGCGCCAGGCTCCCGTCAGCCTCCACCTTTGCTGTGTAAGTCCCTACCAGGACATCTGCACTCTGGGCTGCACTTATCTTTTTGACCAGCCTGTATTTCTAAGTGAAGCTTTTGCCAATTCCTTGGGCACTATCGGTTATTCTGGGCTTGTAAAAGATCTTTAACAATGGAGAAACACTTAAAGCCTTAATAATGGTCCACATCAATTGTTTCCCCTTGTCAGCAGGATTCAAGAATGGAACTTCACAAGAGATCAATACCAGCCTCCCAGGGCCTTCCACCGAGCCCCTCTTGCAACTGTGACCTTGACGTTTATGTAGTTATTTAATATTCATCCAAAGATTCATACACATGTCCCTGTATAGTAAATATGAGAGTGCTGGACAAATGGCAGCGATGGATCAAGAAGTGAAAAATGTCAAATTTGCACTGATAGGTAAGTTTTCCCTCTGGAAAGCTTTTGTTATGCTGAAGATACCACCAGTTCAATACATCATCAGGAACAATATTTTCTCCTTTGAATGCAGTGTATGTGCCTTAAATAAATTAAACCCCATGGTCAATAGTCTCTGTCATTCATCGCATTACCGGATATTTCTTCTGCTCTTTGCCAGAGTAGTAACTACAAATCACAGTTATTAATACTAATAGAATCACTGGAGTTTTAGAACTGTAAAGATCCGTGGAGATCAACACCATCCCACCCTTTCATGATTCAAAGGGGAAGCTGAGGCTTAGCTAGGTGACCTGACTTGCCTGGGGTCCCCTAACTGGCTAGCGGGGTGCTTAAGATGAGAACTGAGGTCTCTGATCCCACCTCGGGGTGGCAGTGCCATTTTTACCTTTGATAAGGTAAGATTAAAGTTTTCTTTTTCTAATTACCTCAAGACTGTCTTGGGGGCTGGGGATTTAGCTCAGTGGTTAAAGTGCTTGCCTTGCAACCACAAGGACCCGAGTTCGATCCCCAGCACCAAAAAAAAAAAAAAAAAAAAAAAAAAGACTGTCTTAATATGTTGTCGTATGAGAAGTCCAGCAGCTGAGAGTATGACCATCTTGGAACTAAGAGACGCCCCCCTCCGAGTTATTCGAGTAAAGCACTAATGTACTGGTTCTTAGAAGTCATGGACCAAAATCGAAAGAGAGTTACATAGTACCTGGGCCCTGGCCCCAGCCCCAGAAATTCTGAATTTAGTAGATCTTGGCTAAGACCTAGACATGTGTATTTTGGAAAAAGCACAAGTGATTGTAATGTGTACTCTGAGAATTGCTGGACTAATGCAAATTAAATAAAAATATAATCTGAGACCAACATCTTGAATACAGTTCTGTGCACTGATGTTAGCAAGTGTGAGGAAGACTGGCGCTTGGGCTACAGCTGATGGTTATCTCTAGTTTTATCCAAAGTTGCTGCTGGGTGTGAAATCCTATCTCGTAACCGTCTACATGGACAGTTGAAAGAGATACGCAGAGGATACGGTGGCCGGATTACTGGCCATGCCTATGGCCTATTGTAAAATTTCTGCGTCTTTTACTGTCCCCTAGTGGTTATTCAGGAAATGTGATTAGGGCTGTTCTAAATTCTAACACTACCTAGCAGTAAGACACTCCATCCAGATGCTAGAATGGTCTCAAAGAAGCACCGCTACATGTGGAGTAGTAGCCTTAAGAAAGAAGGAAATTCTAATATCATGGATGTACCTTGAGGACATCGTGCAAGGGAAGTAAGCCAGATACACGAAAAGCAAGCATTGTATGATTCCACCCACATGAAGTACTTGCAGTCGTCTTAGAGATGGAAAGCAGAATGGTGTTGGCCAGGGGTTGGGGGTGGGAGAATGGTGAGTTGGTGTTGGGTACAGAGCTTCGGTGTTTCAAGATCTAAAAAAAAGCAGCTCTGGAGATAGATGGTGGTGATGGCTGCACAAGGTGAATGTAATTAATGCTACTGAAATTAACACTTAAAATAGTTAAACTGGTAAATTTTGTTATGTATATTTTGCCTCAATTTTTATGAATTTTTTAAATTAAAAAAAAAAACCTTTGGTGAGTTAGAAAAAACATTGAAGTGAAAAACGAAACGTGGATATTAGTTTCAATTTAAGAGGATAATTTTTGACTGTGTGACCTTGAGAAAGTCACCCGACCTTGGCAGCCTTTGTTGTGCTCACCTATAAAATAAAGGGGTCACACTTCGATCCCCAGCTTTGCCAGCTAACAAGCGCTGAACTGTGATTTATCCCGACATCACCACAGTTGAAGGCTGTGTTACAAACACGCAAGTGGCATTAATCACACCGGAGAGGTCACACTGTGCTATTGTGATCAGCGCACCAATATGATCTATAAGAGCAGAGATTCAGATCGGAGATTTATGACGCATTGAGGAAGTCAGCTGGGTGTCTGGGAGAAGAAGCAAGCTAAAATATTGGGAGGGAGAAATTCAGCGACTGGCATACCAAGTCACAAAACATTATTAACGGTGAGGGGCAGGTAAGAGGACAATTTCTGAAGAAATACTGTGTCTGCAATACCAGGGATGTCAAAGTCAATTAGAGCAGTCCTTTGTCACGCAGGAGGATTTGCATCCATTTGTTGTAACATAGACCCTCGATGTCACAGACTCGGCTGCAGATCCTGAGCAAGAATGAGCTTCTGGTAGACTTGCCACAGCCCACGGGGGCTGAGCTGGCAGCCAGGGCAAGTTCCTACTCCTGCATCAAGGCGATTTTGGAGGGCAGTTAAGAGTAAAGGCAGTGTGAACGACTGAGGCTGGGCAGAAGGGCAGAGGGGGTGAGGCGAGGGGCGGAACAAGAATTAGGACGGTGGGACCAAGAGGAAGAATGTGGGCAGATAACAGGAAGCAGGAGAGAGCACGGTGATTCTGGGAAGCTGCAAATAGTAGACAACAGAAAGGAGGTAGAGTGGAGAGTATTTGTGGTAATCCCACTGCGGAGACCAGCAGGGGCTAGACAGCAGCAGCAGCACTCGTACACTTAGTAAGCACTCTTCCACACATTACCTCTCAATCTGTACTGTAATATTATTCTATAGATATGGAAATGGAGGCCCAGAGATACTAATGTAACTTGCCAAAGGTTACATTAGTACACGGGTTACACAGCGAGTAAGTCTTGGAGGCAGGATTTGAACCCTAACAGTGAGAGTTCAGAGCCAATGTCCAGAATAAATGAGGGATGAATGTGAGGAAGGGGAAAGAAGATCAAGTATGGGCATGAGGGAGGGCCCCAGGAGGGAATCATTTGAGAGTCATCTGAGGGAGTTTGGACAAGGCTCTGAAATGATGGGGATTTACTGAAGGGTTGCGAGAACAAAGCAACTCAATTAGCTATGTATTACAGAAAGGTCCCTCAGCTCACAGGCTGCATAGAAAATGTACCCGAGGAGACAGATGGTTGGGGAAGAGAAGAAAGCTTGAACTGAGGCAGACGTGGAGGTGCAGGGAGGAAGGGAGGCTTGAGAAATATTTCCAAGGGAAAATTGACAGGACTGGGCAAGGAAGACACCATCCAAATATCAAGGTAGATGGTGGTTATAGTCACAGAGCCTACAAGAAGAGGAAAGATTAAGGGGAGCCAGTGGGAGGATGATCAGCCAGATAGAAGGACACGGAGGGAAGGGAACTCAGATGGAGAGGATCTGTGGTCGCCTGAAAACATGCGTCAGGAGTATGAGAGAGAGACCTGGGGTCATAGGACTCCTCGTGATGGTGGAGGCCCTTGAAATAAGCTAGGTCACCCAGGGAAAGTAAGGAGAGACAGGCACACCTAGGGACTGAAAGAAAGCTCACAGAATGGGCAGAAAGGATCACAAAATGATTTGTATCCATCCTTGATCTGAGGCAATGATGGAGTTTCAACTGGAGAGGGCTATGGCACCCACAACACCAGGGCACCCATGGGAATCACTGTTTGGAGGGAATGAAACTAGGGAAGAAAGAAACCATAGCTGTCAAAGTCCTGAAGTCCTGAGCTGGGGCAGGGACAATGGGGTTGAATCGGAGGAATGTGTGGGGAGAGGTAGGATCAGGGACCCTGATAATTGCGTGGCTATGAAGAGAATGAGAGAGGGAGATGGGAAGGGGTCACGGGTGATCTTGGAGTTATGAGGAGTGATGGTGCCATTTATGGATTTAGGGAATACAGGAAAGGAAGCAGGTCTCACAGGATGAAGTAGGGCAGGGGAGACGAGGAGTATTAATTGAGCAGCTATGGCCCAGAGTTCATTTAGACCTTTATAACCCCGTTGCTCAAGCTCATTACAGTTTGTTGGAACCAGACCACGTGCCCCAATATCTTCTTGAGATCATCTGTTTTGACAAAATAACTCTCCCAGTCTTAGAAAAAAAAAAATAGGAAGTGCTATCTGGCAGGGGCGAGACTCGGAGTTTGAACTCAGATGTGGGCTCTCTTGAGCTGGAAGGAGGGTATCCAGATAAACCCCTCAGATCGATGGATGGGGAGGAAACCAGGGCCCATATGGGGAGTACCTGCCACTCCGTGGTCCAACATTTTCACCACTCCCTGGCTTTGGAAGAGTTCCCGGTGAGAAAGCTTAAATTGCAAATTTTAAAATCCCCTTTGGCTTTATCGCTTATGCTGGTTTACGCAAATCATTGAAAGGAAATAGCATTAATTGTTCCCAAGGATCTGTAGCTGCACGCTTATGTGCAGCTCTTGGGCATGGCTTGTGCTAAGAGGCCTTCCTTCCTTGGCATGCAGCTCTAACTTGCCCAACAGCCTCATTCCCTCATGACCTGCTTTCCTGCCTCTGTTACTTTACAGGTGCTTCCCTTCAGCCTCCATCAACTTCCCTGCTCTTTCTTGGCCTGTAGGGCTCCTACCTGTCACCTACACCCCCGATCAAAAACTCCCCCTGGGAATGCTTTCCTGGGCTGCAGCCCTCCATGCTGAGATCTTTTTCTTTGCAAAGTGCTTCTCCAAGTGCAGCTGCCCCATATCTTCCCAAACAGCCCTTTGAGGCTCAAGAAGAAATTATCACTGGACACATGAATGCACACCACACATACACACACACAGAGTAAACAAAGAAACTGGGGCCAAGGAGTAGCACGGAAACTTGCCCAAGGTCACACAGCTAGTGTCAGAGCTGGAATTAAAACACAAAATCTTAGAATCGCCAACCCAAAGTTCTCTCTACCACAATTAACTGGGGAATTTGAAGAGGACTTTCAGAGGAAATTTTGGAATACATATTCTCTCCTCATTCCGAATAGTAATAACATTAGTTTGGTGCCATTATAAATTTCAACATTTTACAGTTACCGCTTTATTTATCCTTCAAATTGCCAGTCCACAGAGAGTGAGGAACCAGAGACAGAGTCAAGTAGGAAGCCTGCAGGTAGCCAGTTGCCCAGCTAGAAGGTGGAAATGAAGCATCGGTGCTGGTCCCAAACTGCCCCTTCTTTGAGAGATTTCCTGAAATTCACCTGGGAGGTAAACAGGACTCATGCAGGTTGCTCAGGAAAACAGAGACCGAAAGTGCCTTCTGTGTGCTTTACCCCAAATCCAGCCTGTTGTCATGCAGTATAATGGATCCCTATCTTGGCAAACAGCAACTTTATGTGGAGCATAATCTAGCCATCATTAGTGAGCAATCACAAAGCCACTCTAGAACACAGCTGGGACTATAAAGCCTGCTTAATCAGTCACTTTGTGGGACTGTTCATTTTCTTCCCAGGCCTCTTGTCAACACCAGAGTCCTCATGCTGCAGCCGAGGGAAGTTAGGGCATCAGTCCTGCAAATCACCCCTACCTGGCCTCCTCAACCTTTTCCACACAGGTTCAGCCCCAGCCAACCCTCCACTTACCCTACCTGAGTCTCCTAACAAGCGGGTCTGAAGCCAGGCTTCTGTGGCCAGAAATACAGCATTCTAAGGGTCTATCATTACCTTCCAGCTGCAGCCTCCCTGGACTTCCACCCAGTCCACATATCTGAGTGTTTGCAGGGGGCACCAGAATGCAGGGCATAGGCTTTGGAACCAGACAGACTTGGGTTCAAATCTCCAAGCTACTATTTCCTGGCTGTTTTAGTCTGTTTTCTGTTACTATAACAAAACATCTGAGGCTGGATAACTTGCAAAGAAAGGGAGTTTATTTAGTTTGGGAGGTTCAAGGGCATGGTGTTGGCAATGGCTCAGCTCTGGCGAAGCCTTCTGGCAGATGGCAACACTATGACAGGAACATGGGAAAGAGGGATTGATCACATGGCCAGACAGGAAGGCAAAGAGTGATTCTGGGGACAGACTCATTCTGTAATAATTTGCTCTCAGAGAGCTAACTCAGGGTCCCAAGAGACTACCTTAATCCCTTCCAAGGGCACACTCCCCCATGACCTAGAAAACTCCCATCAGATCCCACCTGTTAAAGGTCCACCACCTCCCAGCATCGCCACACAGAGGACCAAACTCTCAACCTACGAATCCTTGGGAGACAAACTCAAACTATATCCAAACCAAGCACCAGCTCTTCGCCCTAGGTAAGCTGCTGACTCTCTTAGAATTTCAATATCCTCACCTGTCAAACTGCGCCTGGAATACTGCGCCTGATTCCCATGGCTCTAGAAGAATACTGCGCCTGATTCCCATGGCTCTAGAAGAATCCAATAGCACCTCGCTTTTGTACTTAACACAGTGCTATTTTTTATCATTTTATTTTATTTTATTTTTATTGGTCTGCCCTGGTTTCCGGATCATCCACCGGATTCCTGATGGGGGCTCATCCAACCTGTTTGGCTGTGTCCTGAACAGCTGCCATCATCGTGCCACAGGGCTCTCTCCCCAGGAACTGGGACCTATCTGCTGACCTTCAGCTGTTTCCTGATCCCCACAGAAGTCAGCCTCACATTACCCATTTCCCTGGAATCCATCTCTCCAGGATCCATCCCTCATTCTGGCTCATCCCCGGGTCTCACGGCTCACTCTCCTCCCTACTCCTCCTCAACAAGAGCACTGAGAGCCCAGAGGGCATCACACAGAGCCCACCCAGAACATAACACTTGCTTGCTGAGTAAGCTCCCCTTCTAGCTAAAATCGTTTTTCCAATAGTGAGGCTTTCCCGCTAATGAACTGGCTAACTAATCTTTAGCTCACTTCCAAATGTGTACAACTCCATTACAGTCAAAAGCACTTTTGGATCATTGGCCCTGGCTGGCTTCTCCTCCTGCCCAACACCACAAGCCTGTGTCTCTCACATTCCTACCATAATTTACACACTAAATTTTTTTAAAAACTAAGAATATCAAAGTCATATTTTGCAATACTGGAGCCAGTATTGCAGCTTCCTCCCAATGCTCTTTTGGCCAAAATGACAATATTGATCCACTGTAGTATTGATTGGTGCCAGGCATTGGGCCAGGCACACCAATACGTATGCATGAGATCTAATCCTACAAGTAAGCAATAGCATTTTCATTATTATAGTTTGTGCTAGAGGGTTTTCCTCACACTGCAAAACCCTCCAAAAGAGAGGCTGACCACTAACACACTATCTCCTGAAGCCAGGGGAACTAGCCCCTTTTGTCTAGATTCCCTTGCCACTCTGTCCCCACCTAACCTAGGAAGGGCCTCGATGGGGTGGCACTTAGTAAGTCCTTCTTGGAATTTGCTCAGCTGTCTGACTTGTTCATTGCTGTCACATTGTGTTGGAGGTCGCTGGTAACATGGCTTTAAATGCTAGGCCTGTTTGACTCCAACCGCTCCCTGGACTTCAGTTAAATTAATTATGCCCTGAGTGTGAATAATTCTCCACTGTCTTTGGCACACACCTCTCTTGGCCCCCAGATCATATCGTTACAAATGTGACATGTCAAACACTCAACTCATTGTCTTGCACTTCAAACCTGTTCCTCCTGAGTTCCCTTCATCAGTGAACGTTACCACCATCCACAGATGTTCCGAAGCCAGGGATCTGGGATCATACTGGTTTCTACCTTCTCTCTCTTCAATCAGCCCCAACTGCCCCAAATTCTGACATTTCTTCTTCTTAACATACCCAACGAGCCTCTAATCTTCTCCATATTTTTCACCTGTATTACTGCCATAGCTTCCCAAGTCAGCCAAAGGACAGTACACAGGTTTAGTGCTGGCATTTCCCATAGACTGTACTCAGTTCTTATAAGCAACCCTCTGAGGTCAGCATTATAGGGTGAGACATACAAAAACTGTTACTTCTATAGATCAAAACCAGCTACATATGCGCATGTGCGCGTGTGTGTGTAAATTCATGCTGACACTACTATTACCCCCATCACAGGCACAGGGACTTAATGGACGAGTTATTCCCCTCAAGGTCACAAGGTTTATCCACCAAGGGGCCAAGATCTGAACATGGGTGTGTGTTGCAATTTCCAAAAGCCATACACTTACTGCTAAATCAAACCATCTCTCAAGGTCTCTATACTCATTCCCAGAGGCATGTTCATAGTTTAAAATGCAATTAACAATAATATGTATCAAAAACAACTACCATTTTTGAGTACCTACAATGTGTCTTAGGCCATTAGTTTACTTAATCCTTACAGCCAGGCTAGGAGAAATGTGCTGTTTTGTTTTTATTTTTGGTTATGTTTTGTGTAATGTGTGTGTATGGTGTGTGTGTGGTTGTTTGTAATTACATTACAAATAAGAAATCTGCAGTTCTGAGGAGTCAAATGAGCTGGAATCACATGCCAAAAGATCAGGGGGACAGCAGGAAGAGTGGGAGGGGACAGGCAAGATGACTTCACAGAGTGCGACTGTGAATCTGGTTCCTTGTTGCCCTGAGTACCCAGCTCCAGGTCCCGGGGTGGGTAGGCAGGGACAGCACTGCAGGGCTGGTGCTTCTGGCCAGACCGACCCCTGACAGAGAAGCACTGGAGGGAAACTGACAGGCCCAGACCGAATGAAACACATACCGATCTCTAACAGCCTGATCTAGGCAGCCAAGTGCTTGCCCAGGACCTGACTGTCATTAGCCTCACCATTTACACCAACAGAATGAGAGTAAGATCCCTGTAAGCCTCTCTGCTTCCACCGCAGGTGTAAATTTCAAGGCAAACACCCAGGTGTTGACATGCAAGGAATTCCTTTCGCATGCCTTTGATCATGAGAAGCTCCAAGGGAGAGCTGCTGGTTGGAAGCCTGGCTGAGCTGAGTGGTACAAAGAAACTCCTACTGGGCCACTGAAGGCCAACTACAGCAGCCATTTTTCCCTGGCAAACCCTGTCTGTGTCCCCCTTTTATTTCCATGGTAGTTGATGACCACTGGATAACACAATGCGGGGGGGAGTGGTGTTAAGCTCTCTCCAAGGGGCTAGAAAATGTTAGCCCAGCCCCTGCTATCTGACGTCCATCATCTGTAAGGAATCCTCCTTCTTCCTTACTAAACCACAGAGGAGCAAGGGAGGTGATCTTCCTGTGTGAGAGCAGGCTTGCCTGCTATTTGCTTTGAGGATCTGTCATGAGCACCTGTGGGCACCATAATGGATTGAGGTCTGGGAGCAGGAATAGTTACCCTGTAAGGCTCTGAGCCAGGCCTGGGCCTCAACTCTTTCTTAGTTTTCCATAGCCATAGACCAGACATGTAAAAAACACTTCAGAAGTCTCAAGCAGAGCAGAGGGGAAGGAAACAGAAAAGCACGCAGCTCACTGATTTGTTTGCAAGAGACTCTCACTTCAGCATAGCAGGGATCTTAAATTTGCCCTTAAATAACAGAAGACAATGCTTCCCCAGCCCAGGGAGCACACCTAGATTCCAGGAGGTTCACTCTCCAAGGTGCCCTGACGTCTGACAGAGGAAAGCCCACCATCTTTAGGCAGATGTTGCCTATGACCCAAGAGACAGGACAGCTATGATGCAATCACAATAGGAGTGTGGACCTCAGGATGTAGTGCCTTAAATACAGTGGACCACAAAGGAAATATGGATTGAAAGAAATAGTTGGGCATTTGTTGCACAACAACATGAATACCTTCCTCTGTCAAATGGGCATTATAGTAAACCTCTGTGGCCCAACATTTTCCAGGCTTCCATGTGCAGGGAACACATTTAAAATTATAATGTACTTGAAGAATACCAATAGGAGCTTACACCTATTCAGATCAATAACACAGACTGATTATTATCTCCGTATATAAGATACAGGGAGATAGTGATAATAGTCAACAGTAACATTAGTCAATAGATGTTATAACATGGCAAAAACTGATCTGTGAGACCATTTACTTTTTGCTTTTGACTTTAATCCAGATATGAATGAGCTCCTTGGTAGTGTTCTGCCCACATAACTTTCACGGTGTCTCATGGTTATCTAACCAAGAGTAAAGTCTGAAAGCAGCAGAGGCAATTATTTTATCTGGAGTTTGAAGCCCTTTCTAAGTATACACAAGTTTTCAAGCATGTGACATTGGGGAAGGAAACAAAGAGAAACCAGGATGCACTGAGCACCACAGTGCTGGGTGCTTTCCAGCATCCTTATTTAATACTCTCTCATTACCCTTCCAACAGCTCCGTGAGACAATCACCATTGAGTTTTATAGAGACTGATGGCAATGATGCAAGTTATGGATGTTATCAAATGCAAATCCAGTCAGCTCCAGAGCCCAAGTTCTTTGCATCACATTGAGAAAGGGGGGCAGCTACCCTCAGCACATACATTCATGTAAGGGTAGTGTTTGCCTTCCTACTACAGTGCAAGCTCCATAAAGACAGTTCCTATATCAGATTTGTTCATCGCAGACACTGTAGCTAAGAAAGACCAAGAGTCGTGGCTACAGTTTTGAAATTTATTAAAGTCATCATAGTGTCTACGGGGAACATGCATGTTCCATGGGAGCAGGAGGGCCAAACCACACCCCAGGGGCTGGGGAAAGAAGGATAAAATGCAGGGAGATGCCCCAACTCAGGAATACTTAAAGTTTAACTGTTCCTCTGCATTGGAACATGTTAAATAGCCCATTTCTGAAGATGATCAAGTACAAGCTGGAGCCTGACCACCAGGTGTAGAGGGGACCCACCCAGAGAGGGAATGGCCTCAATGGTCCCAGGACCCTCCTAGTCCCTGAGGTTGTTTCTTTGGTCAATACCTTCCTCTAGTTTAGGCCTAATTGGTATCAATGACTTGCTATGTATCTTGGTCACGTCTCTTTCTTTCCCTGGGTCCCAGTTTCCTCAGCTGTACAATGGAGGGACTCTGATAATGCCACTCCGAATTCTTTAGGGCTTCCAAGATTCCACATGCTCTCTGGCGATCCAGGATTATAACAAGCCTGCCTGCCAGATGTCGTCATGTTCTGAGGGATGACACTTTCTCTGGGTGCGAGCTGGGGCTACCTGAGACAGTAAACTCAAGCTGCCTCCACACCCAAGCAGAGCTCGTTCTGGGTCAGAAAGAAAAGTGGGAATGAGGCAGACGCACAGCATTAGATGTAATTCTGCATTATGTTAAAAAGTTAAATATCTTTCAGCAATGTATATAGTGTTTGTGTTTCTCAAAGAAGAGATGAAAAAGTTTCTGCTCATATAGTTTGATCTGTGGTATCAACGAGGCTGACACTGCCACCTAGGGAGGGTTTGGGAAATTTCTGAGTGTGTTTGTCATTGTCACAGTGAATGGAGGGTGTGCCTGGCATTGAGCGGGTGGGCTGGGATGCCACACAGACTGCAATTCACTGGGTGGTGGTGCTGTGCTTTCGTGGAAGGTGAAAGGGCCTAACTCTTATATATAAATAGAAAGTCCTTTTTCCGTGGTTTAAGTTGAGTGCCACAATTTTCCAGGGGTGTAAGGACTGGATAAATAGAAGAAAAATTACATTTTGTCTTTTTTCTGGAATCTTATCGAGTTTATTTAATATTTCAGAAACATCACAGCACCGATGGCAAAGTGACTGGTGATATTTGTGTTACCATACAACATCCAGTGATTATCCATGAAAATTGCTTAAAATATCAAATATAGAGAAATATTAAAGAGAGAGACCGTGATGTTTAATTGAGTACTGCCCTACTTTTCTTATATCTGGAGGTATTCATTACAGGTGAGTGACAGCATCCGACTCCATCTTGTCACATGTTGCAACAGTGCTGATGTATTTGCTCATCGAAATGTGCAGCATTTTGTTATAAAGAATGTTTCCTTACTTTCTGCTCTAGAGAGCAATAGGATGATGTTTTTTAAAATACTATGTAGGTAGGTTGATTATATTTCATTTTAGGATAGTAAAGAAAATGCCACAAATTTTCTTGGTGATAAGGGGAAAGGGCAGTGCCCTGCAGCAATGAACATGCCAGCATCCGTGAAAGAAACTTGTGTTTCCTGAAAAGCCCAGAACATCTTGTGTCAGTAGAGAGTGCTCAAGGGATGATGGGGACCGATAAAAGGACTCAGGGCTCCAGCAGCCAAATCTTGGACGATGTGAGCATCAAAACAAATAATGATAGTAAAGGATTATAACTAATCAAACAAACCAAGAATCCATGAATCCATATTATTACGCATGCATATAATACATCAATGAGTAAATGAGAAGGCAAAGTTCTTCCTGCAGCAGAAATTCAGCTGACAACTTTAGAAAGAACGATGGAGGTTAAAACTAGAGGTTGGAAGTTTGTGAAGGAACAGGACATTACATAAAGTACCTTCCCACAAGATACTTACTAATTAGGAAGGGAGAAAGAGTGACTTTTCAGTGGAAACCCTGGCAGGCACCACTGTAACCAAATGATTAAAGTTAACGTCACCACAAGTCAGACACGCTGACATCAAGGACCTCTAGATACAATACCCCTGAGAAAAACAGCATGACTTCTGTGGTACTCCTGCCAGAAATGTATATCCTGAACACAGTAATAAGGAAACCTCAGACAAACCCGAACTGAGGAGCAGTCTGCTAAGTAACTAGCCCACACTCATCAAAATACCAACATCATGAAACTGAAGACTAAGAAATTCCTTCCGGTGAACAGAGACTGAAGAGAGACACAGCGGAATGTAGTGTATTAGCCACAACTTTCTTTTGCTGTGCATTACTGGGACAATTCTGAATAGGAAACAATCAACAGAGTGAAGAGACAAAAACAAGATGGAAGAAAATGTTTTCAAACCATGTATCTGATGGGGATTAGTATCCAGAATATGTAAGGAATGCAATAACTCAATACTTGAGTAAGAAAACAACAAATGCAATTAAAAATCGGCAAGGATCTGAATAGACATTTCTCAAAAGAAGAACGACCATTAGGTATATGGAAAAGGTACTTAGTACCACTAATTACCCGAGAAACACAAATTCAAACCATGATAATGCCTCACACCTATTACAATTGCTGTAGTTAAAAAGACAAGTCATAACAAGTATTGGAGAAGCTGTGAAGAAAAGGAACTCTTGTACACTGTTGATAGGAATATAAAGTACTACAACCATTATGGACGGTTTCTCAAAAGCATAATAATAGAGCTGCTGTGTGCTCTGCCAACCCCATTACTTTGTATATATCTCAAGGAAATGAAATCAGTATATTGAACAGACATCTGCATTTTCATGTTCATTATTCTCAATAGCCAAAAAACAGAATTAACCTAAGTGTCCATCAACAGGTAAACAGGTAGCAAAAATGTTATACACACATAGATAAACAACAGCAAAAATGCTATACACATGCACACAGACACAGAGCATACAGATATATGCACAGTGGAATACTATTAGGCTTTCAAAAGAAGGAAATTCTGCCATCTGCAACAATGTGAATGAATCTGGAGGACATAATGTTAAGTGAAGTAAGTCAGGTACAGAAAGACAAATACTGCTTGACAGCATTTGTGTGTTGAATCTAAAAAGGATGATCTCATAAAAGTAGGGAATAGAATGGTGGAGTTGTTGGACAAAGAATGCAAAATGTCAGTTAGACCAGAGGAATAAATTCAAGAGGTCTACTGAACAACACAGTGATCGTTACCATTTAAATCTTAAATGTTCCCCAAAGACTCATGTTGTTGAAGGCTTGGTCCTCAGCTGATCGCATTTTTGGGAGGTGGTGGTGTCATTAGGAGGTGAGGCCTAGTGGAAGGAAGTTAGGTCACTGGGGGTATGTCCTTGAAGGGGATATCCGGACACTGGCCCCTTCCTCTCTCTGCTTCCTGATGGCCTTGAGGTCAGCAGTTTCTGCTGCCACCTGCATCTGACATGATGTTCTGCCTTGACACAGGCCCAAAAGCAATGAGGCCAAATGACCATGGACTGAAACCTCTTAAACCACAAACCACAGTAAATCTCTCTTCCTTTTCAATTGTTTATCGTAAGTATTTTTGTCACAGCAAGGGAAAGCTGATTCTGTAATTATAGTAAATAACAACGTGTTGTACTTGAATTGCTGAAAATACATTTTAAGTGTTCTTACCACAAAAAAAGTACTGTATGTGGGACAATCCTTATGGCTCAATTTAGCCATTCCATAATGTAGACATATTTCAAAATGTGCTATACATGATAAATATATATATAAAAATTTAATTTATCAGTTAAAATTTAAAAAAATTTCAATCTACTCATTGCTATCTTTAGTAAAGTTTTTGGTGCCACATTTTTAATATTAGCTTTTTTTTTTTCAGTCTGTGGGATTAAACCCAGAGCTTCATATGCTAAGGCAGTGCCCTATCACTGAGCTTCACCTGGCCCTGTATTTCCTTTTGATGCGGAGATTTAAAGAGATAATGTGTAAATGTTTGTTATCCATACCTTAGTTATTGTTCTCTATTCTCTGTTTAGCAAATATAGGCAGACATACAATATATATGTGTGTATAATCTACACATACTACATATGCATTCATAAACCCTATATTCTATGCATACATAAACTCTATTACTATACAAACACTGTATGTATATATATATATATACACACACACACTACATATGCTGTATATATGCACATACATATATAAATTGTATATACTATACAGAGAATACAGGAAAAACAAGTAATGTTGTGCATATATACATACATATATTTATGTACATATATTTTATATATATAGTCATTTTGGTGTGTGCTTCATAAACTATAGAGTAATAGAGTTGTAACTAATTTCAAGAGGTTGTATGCATTCATTCCACAATTTCAGATCTAAATTCTATTTTATATTTAGATTAAAAATCTAAATCCATGAAAGCTCATCTATTCTCTTTTTTCCTCTCTTCAAAGATGGCTACTATATAGAAATAAATAACTTTAAAAATAATCATATGATTTCCCATAAACTATATAAATGCTCTAATATTTGTTTCTTTTCTTTCACTTTTTTTATCTTTGCATTTCTCCAATAAGACTTGCATACCATCTGATCATTAAATATCCAAAGATTGGTACAGAGTTTTACTCAATTCTTTTAAATATTATGTTTGTGCACTAATATTTTCTCTAAAGTACCTTCCAACATATTCTTCCTTATAAATTACTTTTATCATGTAAGTCCCTTTCCTCTTGAGCATCATTTAAGGGGTTGGGGATTTAAATCAAGTGGCAGAGTGCTTGCCACACAAAAGCAAGGCCGTGAGTTCGATCCCCAGCACCCAAAAATCAAACAAACAAAAATTCATTTAATACAACTGACGGTGAATATGAAAACCATGTTGTCTCCTTTCCTGTATAAAACTCGAGATTTAGGTATTGTTTGAAAGTTAAATGAAAGTTCTTTTTTTTTTTCTTTCTTTCTTGAAATTGTAGAACTCTTTTAGAGTCTCTTCAATGAAATGAGATTATTTTAGTCATCTAATACTGGGATCAGCAAACTCTAGACCATGGCCCAACTTCATTACTGGTTGTGTTATAAATAAAGTTTTAATGGAACACAATCATACTCATTAATTTGTGTATCCTCTGTGGCTTCTTTTACACTACAACAGCAGAGCTGAGTAATTGCAACAAAGATTCTGTCTCTGATGTACAAAGCTGGAAACAGTTACTATCCATCCTTCACAGAACACCCTTGCTAACCTCTGTACATGCAATGAACATGTGATGGCATTATTTATGCTGCTATGAAAATAGCCATAAAATATCATTAAGGCATTAGAATATTCCATATCATAAGTGTTGGTATTTAATTTCTACTTCCAAGGTCTAATTCTCTCTAGACCTGGAATTTGTCAAAATTTCTTCAAAATCAGTTTTATTGTCATTTCTTTGGGTTACAAAAGTGTCAGTTTACATGATTGTTAAAAATACATGGCTTTTGGTGTCTGATAAATCATGTTTCAAAGCGAGATCTGCCACTTATTGGCAGTTAGTACCTGCTAAGGGCCAAGAGGTGGAAAATATAAGCTTGGACATTTGACTTGAATTCTCTAAGTCTTATTTTCTTTATTTCTAAAGTGGAAGTAATAATAGTATCTATCTCATAGGTGTAACGGAATAATTAAATAAGAAAAATGTATAAAATGCATTAATGGAATAGGTCAGAGCACATGATTTATGCCCTATAAATAATTAATGTGGTTTTTATGATAACCAAAGTAAATGCATAATAAAAATAATTATAATAAAAGCGGAATAAATTATTAATGTGATTAGATAGTATTAGATCAATGTTAATTTCATTATTTGGATAATTATACTATGGTTATGAAAGAAAATGTTCCCACATTTAGGAAATACAGAAGCATTTATGGGAGAAGGAGTCTTGTGGACAAGGTACAATCAAAAGATATGGTGAATATTTAAATTTTTAAAAATATCACAGTAAAAGACACATTATCATTAATTCCCTTTAAAAGATCCCCTTCTCTGCGAACACACTTATCCCATTGTTCTTGCCACTTTCTGAAGCAATTCTGGAAGTCCTCTTTGGTGAGTAGCTATAATTGTGCTGTTGGGACTGAATCGATTTAAAATGTTTACAGAAATTTCTGTCAAAAAACTTTATGGTGTGTCCTCACCACCTTATTCACCGGATCTGGCACCATGTGACTGTTGGCTCTTCCCCAAAGTGAAAATGACCATGAAATGTAAACATTTTGCATCAATTCAGGGTATCCAAGCAGCCAGGTCAGTGCAACTACTAAAGACACTCACAAAAGAAGACTTCCAGAACTGCTTGAGAAAGTGGCAAGAACAGTGGGATAAGTGTATTTGAGGTGAGGGAGAGTATTTTGAAAGGGGTTAATGGCAATGTGTCTTTTATTGTAAGAATTTTTTTTTTAATTTTAAACATTCTCTGTATTTGCTCATCACTTATACATGACTTACTATAAAGGAGAGAAAAAGAGAAAGGGAGGGTAAATGTCATAAAATATTAACATTTGGTGTTCAGTGAAGGGTATACAGAAATTATGTGTATTATTACTATAACTTTTCAGGAAGTCTAAAGTCATGTCAAAATGAAAATTTAAGAAAAAGTTGAAATGAGACATTAGGTCCAAAATCATAGAGAAGCACTGTTATAAACCCTTCCAGCCAAACAAATCCTTTTATCTTATTCTTCTAACTCTTCTAGAAAATATATGGGGTTATTTCAGAAAGATAGGAAAGGGGGATGTATGTTTGGGTGAGAGGAAAGGACAAGGGAAGCTTGTCATTAACGAGGCCAGAAAATTCAATTGCACCATTTTTCTAAATCCAAATTTCTCCTCTGCTTCACCTTTCATTAGAATCCTCCAAGGGGCAATTATACCAAAAAGAAGCTGAACAAGAAACACAGAGAGATTTCTTCATTTCTTTGGAGATGGGAAGGAAGGTACAGGAAGAGCACTTTTCATAATTTCCTTTTGAAACAGGCACTGAAGGCAAGATTGGCCCCACTATTTTCTTATGGAAAATCAGACATCACAACTCCAGTGACTCTGGCGACATCGCTAACAACTTTTGCAAAATGAAATGAAAGGATAAAAATTGAAGGGTGGAGGATGACCTTTTACTCACTTTGGGGAAGTAAGGTTTTCCTGACCTTTAAAATAATTTTGTCCAAAATGTTTACCTCTTTCACTTTTTCTTCTTAAAAGCTTGCCATTAGATAGAGAGAGGAAAAAAGAAAAAAAAGCTTCTTAAAGCAGTGGCCCTCTAATGATCATATTTATCTCAAAATTCTACATAATAAATCAGTACTGCAAAGTAGCAAGATTACAGTAGTTGTGATTTAAAACACTAAATGCATTTGGGGAAAACAGAAATTTAGAAAATTAAACAGTAAAGCTCCTACTATTGGAAGTATAATTGTACAGGGCTGTCTCTGGGGGATAGAGTGGAATCTAAACCAAGTTAAGCCAAACCAGGATGTAGTATAGTTCAGTCAAAACCAAGTCCTTGTTCTTTTCCCTGCCTAAATGATCTATCATCAAATAATGAGATAATCAGTCTCAAAATTAGATTTTTCTTAAAAAGTAAAATCAATCCATTTCCATATAAACCAGAAATAACCAGAATGCTAAACTAAACATTCTGAGCTCCAGCTTAAATTTCCACTTAAGACTGCAAAACCTTTCTCCAATATTCACTCATTTCATATACATGTCTGAGGTCCCCTTTGTGTTTGTCACCGGGGAGACATCTCCTTGGGGGCCCCAGTTTTCCAGGAACAGCAGAGAAATAAATGTCCATTCACCTCAGGAATATGATGTGATTCCCATAGCAACCCAATGGTGGTATAGAAGAGAAACCAAGGCTCAGACTAATTAAGTAACTTATCCAAAGAGCGCACTTAGTAATGAAGACAGGATTTCAACCTAGGTATATACCAATCTCCAACCTGTCTCTCAACACGAACACCGTAAATACTATGTTTTAGGATCCCCTAATTGAGAGTATAGAATTGGGGCCCAGAAGACAGAGTGACCAACTACCAAAGGGCTACGGTAGCAGGGGAATAGAAGGTGGAAGGGGAGGGGAGTAACAGAAAAGACCTTCATAAACTTGCTAACATCAACTCTGAGAAACTGAGTGAAACTTTGTCTGGTAGAGAGGTTCAAGAAGGGTATCCCCAGGAGGGGAAATGGTGGCACGGGCACCAGTCAAGATGTGTGAACCCTGGCAGATATGAGTCTTTCCAAATGGCCTTTAGAGGATGAAACAGAAGGGACGCCAGGCGAGGAATGTACAGGGCAGCATCAGTTACTGACCCAGCGGGTAGGGAGGTGGGGAGAAGAGGTTGTCCCAGGACGGCCACAGCCAGGGGGAGCCAGGCTGAGGGTGCCCCTAGATGTAGCCAGGTTGCTGCCTTCACTATCAGCTGCTGCACTAGGCCCCAGGCCACAGTGACGCCAGCATTAAAAAGAAGATGATTGGTTACCTAAGGCCCTTTGTGTTCCGACTGTAACCGTACAACAGAAATTTGTGCAGAATTTTAAATCCAGTGGGGAGTTTTATGAAAGGCCAAGAGAGCCGAACCCACAGAATTACAAAAGACTCAGTGCTCTGCAGTCTTCTGAAGCCTTTTGAGGGCAGCAGGCAAAAGCGGGGTGACTTGGCCAGTATTCCTTAGCCAGCCAAGAGGTGGAGCCAGGACGTCAGCCCTGGCTGCCTGACCCTGGCTCGGCATTTCATTTCACATTAAATGATGGCACGAGAGCTTTTCCTGGCTTCTTGGTCTTCCCGTCTTCCTGCTCCCACAGCGCCTGTGCTTGATTCCCTCATGGCCTGTCTCATCCATCTCCTCCGGATCGCTCTCTCTTCTACTCAGCAACAGAACCTCATGGTTCGGTTCCTCAACCTGCCAGTGCTGGGTACATAAAAGTCACTCAGTAAATTTCTAACAGTGCAAAAGGAAATCATGGCCGAGTTGAAGGTACGGGGTCCCAGTCCTGGCTATGCGACACTGTGAGCCACGGGACCCTCGGGCTTCTCCTCTACAAGGTGAAGAATAAGAACAGGATTTGGTGGAAAGACAGCAGGGTCTGCGCCTCTAAATGTCTGAGTGAATAAATGAACGGCCACCCTTCTATACCAGAAACCCTGAGGCCCAGGACATCTCTGATTTGTGTGGTATCCCTGGCAGTTGGCGTTTGGTGGGTCTCAGGAAATGACTGCCTGGTGCGAAGGGAAAACACCAGGACGCTGCAGTCGCATAAGCTGGTCTAACTGGGAGCAAGTGCTGTGATGGTGACCCCATCTCCTCATCTGCAATCGGAGCTATGATAGCGCCCCATACTGAGTAAAGACGAATGGGGCTGTGTGCATAAAGAGCAACGGCAAGCACCCATGCCAGTCGTCACTCCGGCTAAGGCACAGGATCTGCGTGAGCCTTCCCGAAGAGGATCAGCAAGTTGAGTTTCGATGATATCATCTTCCCAGGAAACGAACCAGCTGGTAAGAAAGGGGCAGAGAACAGCATGATACATCTCAGCAGGACATGAGGGTCTATTTTTGGCAACAAAGGAAACAAAACTTTAAGCAGACAGGGAGGGGAAACCGTGGCTCCTACAGATCCTGCTGGTGGCTTTGAATCATCTGCCTCCTCTGACAGCTGGATTCTCCTGGCTCCTAGCTTCTTTCACTTGTTATGCACCAGAACCCTGGGCCGTGGCCCCAGCCTCCAGGGATGCCATGTGTCATCAGGAAAAGGTGCTTTGTTCTCCATGGTCGCTCCCAGCTCTGTGGATGGGTAAGAGCTACACGTCTGGGAAGAGGCGGGAGCACCATCAGTGAAACGTTGGTCACTGACCACCTGGAGCTCTCGCTAGATGGCCTCACTTCGGTGGATCTCTCCTGGCCCAAGTCTAGCCCACACTCTTATCAGGTGACAGGCTGGGTCATGCTGATCCCTGAGCCTCGGAGAAGCTGACTTTGATGACTAACCTCCCAAGAGACAAAATGCTTTAAAAAACCATGGGGCTGGGGATTTAGCTCAGTGATTAGAGTGCTTGCTTTGTGAGCATAAGGCCCTGAGTTCAATCCCCAGCACCAAAAAAAGAAAAACAAACAAACAAAAAAAACCAAAAACCGTAACATCTGTATATTAATTTACAATTCAGTTAGGCACATACACTTGAGTTCCTACTATGTGCCAGGCACTGGGGGTGCACTGATTAAAAAGCCTGACCCTGTGGCTGACCTTGTGGAACTTACGATAGGAGAGAAAGGGAGTTAAACATATAGTCACTAAGCACTGTAATAAGCATAAATACCACAAAAGAAGGAGCAATAATACAATGGTATTAAGGACTTGCCCCACACATGGGCAGGAGTAAGCTTTATAGAGACAGTAAAAGCTAAGCAGGGGTCTGGAGAATTGGCGAGATTGGTCAGATGAAAGGAGTGGGGAGGTATGTACAGACACAGCGTCAGACACTAAGCAGGAAGGCAAGAGCTCCAGACAACAGGCAAGGCAGTGCAGAGGGACCACTGTGTCATCACTGACGCCTAAGAACATCATGACTTGGAGTGAGGAAGGACTACAGAGGGAGAGGTCCGGAAGGAAAGAGGCGAGTCGCAGAGGTGGGCAGGGATCTACAAGCCAAGTGAAGGAGTTTCAGCTGTGTGTTTTGGATAAACCATCGGGTGACCCCCACATCAGCCGAATCAGCATATTGTCTGCACGAAAAACAAGATGCAAGCAATCAGCTCACCAAAATGTTACTTGACAAATGTGGAATCAGAACAAAGAATATAGACCTCATCTTGTGGATTTCTGCCTCAACTCAGACCCATTTAGTGGAAACATTGTTCTCTAGGGTGTTTGTGAAAAATGCACTTTATTCAGCTTTGAGTTGCTGAATCCATAAAAGCTAACTGGGAACTGGAGAGGAAAATGGAAGCATCCCATGCATGCTGGATCCCTCTAAGAAACTGCAAAACATTATCGAGCAGGTTTTTTGGCTTTATTCACTAAAAAAAATCTTCTGCTGAGAAATACAAACTCTTTCACCATAATAAATACTGTTTTGATAACAAAACTGTACTTTTCTCAAATACCCAGATGGAAGACCATATGCAAAACAAACTCCAAGGAATTTTTTATTGGCCATCTGCTAAAACTGGAAAGAAAGGCTGCTTCTTCCCCTAGTCTTCACAAAAATTTCCACTGAGAATCTTACTTGCTTCCGCCTGGTGCCACCTGCTGATCATATTAGGGTACCAATTTTACAAATGGACATCAGAGAAACGTGGGTCTCTCCCTTTCTTTAATGAAATAAATTTAGTATTTATTAATGCAAGAAATAACCTTCAGAGTGTCGAGTTTTTGATTGTCTTATAGTAACTCACACCCCCAACTGTTGCCAAGAATCACAAAGCAAAGGACACATACACACACATACCACACACACAAAAAGAAAAAAAAACACACACACGCGGGAGCTCACTTCCAAGGTATTGTCAAGACAGTCTTTGCTCTCATAATTAAGTGCATCTTCTCTAACAAAGCTTCTTGTTTGGCTTCATGACTTTCAAAGCTTCTTGTTTGGCTTCACCTTCAGTCCATGAGCCCCACCTTGAGTTATCTATCCAAAGGAAATTCTGGCACAAGAGTACAAAGATACTATATAAGTGTGTCTCTATAACATTATTTGTTGACCCCGAAATACAAAAACTACTAAATGTTCATCAGCAAGGGAATGACTTCAGAAGATATGATGCACTCAGACAATGGAATACTATGTGGCGCTGACCTGGAAAGATGTCTAAAACATATCTGGTGGGGGAAATGAGGCTAAAGTAGAGAATGTACTATAACCTCATTTTTACAAGAAAAATGTATATATTTTTAAATGTATATTTTTCTGTAATAACGTTTCTTACAATGTATACTTATTTCCACATACATACAAAGTTGTTAAGGTAGTTTCTGAGAAGCAAGGACTTTTTTTTTTTTCTTTACACATTCCTATTTGAATCTTTAATGTGAGATTCATTGTTTTCTTTGCTTTTTTTGTGTCCAGTACCGGTGATTGAACACTTGCCAGGGCCATGCTAGGCAAGCATTCTACCACTGAGCTACACTCCAGCCCTCATTGTTTTGTATTAAAACAAAAGGGCTAGTACGAATAATAATGATGAAATTTCAAGTCAGGTGTGCACTAGTAAAGCAGTCCGTCATTAAATGTTCACTGGATGTCCATACTCACTCTGAGGTGTGGATTATTTTCCTGCTTAGGAGATGTTATTATTGGATCTCGAGTGTCACCCAAAAGCCCACGTGTTAAGGACTCGGTTGCCGGCCTGTCACATTACTAGAAGGTGGTAGAACCTTTAACAGACGGGGCCTCCTGAGAGGTATCAGGTCATTAAGGGTGCACCCTTCAGGGGACTGTGGGTTACAGTCTCTCCCTCTTTATCTTTCAGTTCCCAGGCACCATGAGGTCATTGGATTCCTCACCACACACTCCTGCCATAATGAGCTGACCATAGTCCTAAAGTCAGGGGACAACTGACCATGGACTGAACCCACAAAACCGTGAGCCAAAAATCAATCCTTTCTCTGTGCAAGTTGATTACCATGAGCATTGTATTAAGGTAACAGTATAGTACTAACATAGGAGAGAAAGAAACAGGGCCGAGGGAAAGTGCTTGGTGGACATCACATAAGAAGTAAGTGACAGTGCTGGGGCTCTCTGGCAAAACTGCAAGGTTTTTATCATCTCGTTCTGCAGGGTCTGGGCCTTAAATTGATGACTTAACCCATTTATAGGCAAAGATATAAAAAGGATAATATTTCATGACCAAATGGGCTTTATCTTAGAAATACAAAATTTGTTTAATATTTAAAAATTAATCCATATAATTCACCATATTAACAACTAAACATTAAAATCTATGTGATCATCTCAGGAGACTCAGGAAAAGAATATCACAAAATCCAATGTTCATTACTAACTAAAAACAAAAAACAAAAACAAATCCATGGAGACAAGAAATAGAACAAAACTCCACCAACTTAATAAAGAGCAACTACCAGAAACCTGCAACTAAAACCATACTTAGTGATGAAAGACTAAATCTGTTTTCACAAGGACAGGATGAAGTCCAGCACATCAGCTTACACTGTTTCTGTTCAACATTGTATGGAGGTTCTTTGAAAAAAGTCAAGCAAGAGAAATGTAAAAGGTTAATTGGAAGGTAAGACATAAACCATCTTATTCTCGCAGGATACGATAGTCTAATAGAATCTACAAAATAAGGTATTGGAACGATTAAGTGAGTAAATCAAAGTTGAAGGATATAAGATCAAAACAAAAATTAGTTCTATTTCTATATCCTCAGACAACTAGAAATTGAAGTTTAAAATTAAAACATTGCCAATGTACTAGTTTGAAATAGGAATAAACCTGACAAAAGATGTGAAAGGCCTATATACTAAAAAACATTAAAACATTGCTCAAAGAAATTAGAGAAGATTTAAGGTGAAAGGAGAGCTATACCATGTTCATGGGTCAGAAGATTCTTGTTAAGATGTTGATTTTACTCAAAATGATATATAGATTCAGTATAATTCATCTCAAAATCCCAGAAGGATTTGTTGCAGAAATTGACAAGCTCATTTTAAGCTTCATATGACAGATCAAAGAATGATAATAGTTGAAACAACTTGGAAAAAGAAGAACAAAGTTGAAGAACTTATGCTATCTAGTACTTTCAAGGCTTATTTATAAAGTTACAGTAATTAAGTCAGTGAGACTTTGACATGAAAAAGAAACTCATAGATCAGTGAAAGAGAACAGAGATTCAGAAATACATCCACACATATTTAGATGACGATTTTCAACATAGGTGCAAAGGCAATTTAGAGGAGAAAGGTTAGTGTTCTTAACAAATATTTTTGAAACATTAAGCTATTCATATGCAAAAAAGTGAATTTCAGTTCATACTTCACATCATGTACAAAAATTAACTTGAAATGAAACATAGATCTAAATTTAAAACTGAAAACTATAAAATGTCTATGCAAATATTTAGGAGAAGGTCTTTGTGAGCTTGGCTTAGGTAATAATTCCTATAGACAACACCAGAAGCAAGATTTCATAAGTGAAAAAATTGATAAATTGCACTTTATCAAAGTAACAACCTGCTCTTCACAAGATACTGCTTAGATAATGAAAACACAATAGACAGACTGGGGTGAAATATTGGTAATTGGTAGATCTGATACACAACTGCATTCAACATACAGTATATAAGGAACTCTCAAAACTCAAAACAATTTTTAAAAAAATATGTGAACAATCATTTCATCAAGGAACAGATTTACATGACAGATAAATGCATGAAAACAGTGCACAACATCATTAGTCATTAGGGAAATGCAAAATGAAACCAATGAGAGACCACTACATGCCCATCTGAATGGCTAAAATTTAAGACTGACCCCTACCAAGTGTTGGCAGAGATACAGAGGAATAAGAATGTTCACAGATTGCTGATGGAAATACAAAATGGCAAAACCACTTTGGAAATCAGTAGACACTTTCTTTAAAGTTAAATATGCAGCTATTATATGAGCTGGCCATTCCATTCCTAAGCATTTATCCAAAAGAAATGAAAACATGTCCACACAAAGACTTCCGTACAGATGGTCAAAATATTTTGATTTGTAATAGCCAGAAACTGGAATCAACTCAAATGTCCAGCATCAGGCATGAAAGGAGAAGGATTACAAAGAAATATGAGGAATTGGGTGATGGTATGTTCATTAACTTGATTGTGATGATGAGTACATATATGAAAAGGCACTGGATTCCGTCCCCAGTACTGCCAAAAATGTATCAGATTGTTTATTTTAAATATCTGCAGTTTATTTTATGGCGGCTGTATTTCAACAAAGCTGTCTCTTTAAAGATATGAGACCGACTATTTGTATAGTCTAATCTCTCTCCCCACAGGACACTCAGTGGTTTAAAAGATTGAAACTATTAGTAGCTTTATAATAAGCACTACCTTAACTAAGTGACAATGTTAACATCAATGTTAACTTTTGCTTCGAGAAGGTCACATCAGTTTTGTGACACTCTTGCAAAGCTGTGTGTTCTAAACCTAATGATGAGAAAAATAAGATGAAAACAAATTGAATGTCATTCTTTAAAAAAATAATAACTGGCAGGAGTCTTCAAAAGCGTCAAAGTCATGAAAGACAAAGACAGATTGAGGAACCATAACAGCTTAGAGGAGACTAAGGAGAAGTGACAGCTAAACGCAAACAGAGGTCACAGAGTAGATCCTATACCAGAAAAGGACATTTATAGGACAACAGGCAAAACTCAAATAAAATGTACAGATTATTTAACAATATATCAATGTTAATACCTCATTTTCACTAATTATATAAATTTTAACACTAGGAAGCTACATGAAGGGTACTACAGGGGAACAAACTCTGTTATTCTTATAACTTTTGTGTTTATAAATCTAAAATTATTTCAAAACAGTTTAAAAATTGAAGGCAAAATAAAGACATTTCCAGACAAATGAAAGATAAGGAAATTTGTCACCAGCAGATTTGTACTATAAAAAAAAATGATGTAAATGGAAATCCTTGAGACCAAATGAAAATAATACCAGGTGGAATCCCAGAGCCACACAAAAGAATGAGTAGTACTGGAAATTGTAAGTAGAGGTGAGTATAAAAGACAAATATACTTGGTTCTTCATTTTTTAAGATAATCAACTTTTCAAAGCATAAGATATTTTAAAAGTACAGCATTCCAGAGTTAGAAGTAAAATGTATGATGGAAGAATATAGGATGGGGGTAGGAATGGAGGTATACTATTGTACATGTTTATATTTTGCTTGAAATATGTAACACTTAAAAGGTAAATGTAACACTTAAAAGGTAAATTGTGGTAAGTTAAAGATGTATTCTAAATACTGTGTTCTAGGAGCAGGACAAAATCTAAGAACATTTTAAAAATAGATGTAACTAATAAACCTAAAAAGCAGACAAAATAAAAGGTTAGAATATTCAGTTAACCCAAGCAGGATAAATAGAAAAGAAACAGCAAGACTGTAAGCACGAATCCAGCACTGAAATCACTTTAAATGTAAGTGGACTGACTGCATACACTAATGTAAAGGCAGAGACTGTCACAGTGCACAAAAGACAATGACCTAAGCACATGCTGTTGACAAGACTTACTGTTTAAAACCGCAGAGAAGTTGGAAGTAAAAGAATGGTAAGAAAAAAAAAAAAGAAGAAGAATGGTAAGAGCTACAACCTGCAAATACTAATACGGCCTAACTGGGACTTACAGGACGCCACACTAACAATTCCAGAATAAGAATTATTTCAAGTAGAAATGAAATATTCACTAAGATACACTATATATATATACATATACAAACATATAAAATAAAAAATTCTTAATAAGTTTAAAAGGATTGAGATAATAAACAATATTCTTTCCGATGTTAACTTAAAACTAAATTAGAAATCAATAAAAATCATTGGAAAATCTCAGATTGTTGTAAAAATTAAACAACGCATTGCTAAATTATCCATAGGCAAAAGAGAAATTCCAAGGGAAATTGGAGAACATTTTGAACTGAATCATAATATATAAATATATTTAATAATAAATAATAAAATAATATGAATAATAATATATAAAATTTTAATATATAAGAATTTCTGAGGCTAATTCAAAACAGTACTTAGAGGAAAATTTATTACTTTAAGATATGAACATTAATCATCTTTGGTTCATGCTTTTTGAGAAAGAAGAACAAATTAAACTGAGAAGAAGTAGAAGGAAGGAAATTTTAGTAAGAAAAAGTGAATGATATTTAAATCGGACAAACAAAATCATAAGTTGGTTTTTTGAAAAGATCAATAATTTTGGTAAACCTTTAACTAGATTGAGCATTAAAAAAAGAGAAAATAACCCAGGCATGGTGGTGCACACCTGTAATCTCAGCTACTGGAGAGGCTAAGGCAGAGGGATTCCAAATTAGAAGCCAGAGTGTGGCATTTAGCAAAACCTGTCCTCAAAAATAAAAAAATAAAAAGAGCTGGGGCTAATAGTTCAGCACCTCCTCAGTTCAATCCCCTGAGAGGAAGAGGGAGGAGCGAGAGAGGGATCAACAACAGGATTATTTTTAAATATTCCATGTCAATAAACCAGACAACCTAGATAAGAGGGACCAATTCCTTGAAAGTCACAAGATACCTATATCTTTTTAAACACTAATTCATAACTTCAAATATTTAAATACTATTCACATAATAATATGCATATAAAAGACAAATCTAGAATATATAAAGAACATGACTTCAAAATAAAATGCCAGCAAAAGTGAGCAAAAATTTTGAATATATACCTAACAAAAGAATGTATTTAAATGCCCCAAAAGTACACAAAGTTACTTATGATCTAGTCATCAGAGATATATAAATTAAAACCATAAAGCAATGTAAGTATACTTTTACCAAAATGTCTACAGTTAAAAAGATTAACAATATCAAGTATTGGCAATGATGTGGAACAACTACAACTCTTACACATTTTCTCTGACATGTACAATGACTTTGGAATTTCTTATAAGGTTAAACATACACACATAACACAATCTGAAAAATTCCACTCAGGTATTTCCCAAGAAAAAGAAAATATATCTAAAAAATGACTTTTTTTTTTTTCTCTTCTTGAGACAGGGTCTTGCTATGTAGTCCAGGCTAGCCTTGAACTCATGGTGAGCCACCTGCCTCAGCCTCCAGAGTGCTGGGACTGCAGATGTGCACTATCATGCCCAGCCCAAAATGACTTGTATATGAATAATCGTGGCAGCTTCATTTATAACACCCCAAACTAGAAATAACCCAGATGCCCATCATGTGCTGAATGGATGAACAAACTGTGGTCTATTCACACAATGGAATACTATTCAGCAATAAAAATACAAACTACTGATACATACAGGAAACAGATTAATCTCAAAAACACAAATCTAAGAAGAAAAAAGATTCGAAAGAGTACATATGATATGGTTCCATTTATGTGAATTTCTCCATCAGGCTGAACTAATCTATAAAGTAAATGCAGACCAGTGGCTGCCTGGAGAGGGGACTGAGGGAGCTGACTGCAAAGGGGCACAAAGGGACTTTAGGAAAGGACAACGGATGCTCTTGTCACATCCTAGATTTTGAAGACAGATGGATTTCATCTTAATTTGCATATCTTGCAGGTGCAAATTCGCTCTTAATTTGCTCATCATTCATAACAGACACAGATAGTTGTAGAGATGGGAAGGAAAGGTGTTCCATGTGGCTACAAGGGGGTGAGCAGTCACAGGACGGGGAAACCAGAGTGAGTACAGGGAGCAGCTGATAGGTATTTTTTAAATTAACTTTATCGCAGTGTAACTTGCATACAATAAAATGCACCCAAGTTAATAGTTTGATGCATTTTTTAAAATGTGTACAGGCCCAAGTGATCACCATCTCATAGAGCAGTTTCTTAAACTATCACTTCAAGATTTTTTGTGTTCAGTAAGTTGTAATTTTATTACAAGTTTTATAATTCAATATTAAAACCAAAACAATATGGAGGCACTAAAATAGACTATGATATCTGCAAGTCTTGGAATCAACTCTAGATTTAGATCTTACTTCTTGAGCATATCACTTAATTTTTTGAAGCTTCATTCTCCCCATCCATAAAGTGGAGATATTATTAAAATCAATGTTACAATAATGCTGTGAATATTTAAAAAGCTTCTGGCATGATGCCTGGAATATAGTAGGACTACCAAAAGGTATTCACCATATCACAATTACACAGGCATTTGTCGCATAGTTAGCCCATAGTTCAGGCTACGGACCTCAGAACTTGCCAAAGGCTTCCAACCAGTCCCTAAATGAATCTGTTAAAGGACTACCAAAATGGCAATTCTGAGTTCCGCTTCCCTGCTGCTTCTATTTCACAGTCAGCTGTGAAGGCGCCAAAGAATTTCACGCTTAAACACATTGCTTCGAGGTAGAATGGTGGACCATTTGAGAATTGATTCTGGAACAAATTTAACGCAGAACACTTAAAAGATTCCCCCCTCAGGTTGTCACATCTACTCTCTGGCCTTTCAACAGAGCCCACATTTCATAACGCCGGAAGCTGGGAAGACCCTGCCTCTAGGATCCCCCCTAGATGGTCCCATTCCACCGCAGGTCCAGCAACTACTCTGGTTCCATCTCCCAGCTCACCAGTGTCCTGACTCCACAGTCTAGCTCCAATATCAGTATCCAGTGTGTCTCCTCATGTCAGTCAGGGCCCACTTCTTCAGCCTGCCTACCTGTCACCTAACAGGTTCAGCTCTGCATGCTGCCTTTACGGCTGCTAACTTCTGCTGCCTATGGGTGAGCTGGTCCCTTAGTCAGGCTCAGCTTCCTGGGGTCCCACTGGCTCAGTTCCCAGCACACAGGACCCAAGACACAGGCGTAAGCATTTAATTCAAAGGCCATAGGGACAGAGTGCCATCTACCTGAGCAACAAAGAGCTGGAACTCGTCAGGCAGAATCCATGAGCGAGGGTAGAAGTTGTACTCCTCAGGAAAGAGATTCTGCATGATTCTCACCGCTCTGCTCAGAGTAATTTTACGCACCGTCTCCGTCATGCCTGGGGAGAAGAGAAGCGGTCAGTTTTGAACAACAGTGGGCCACCAGCTATAAAGAACTTATTATTTGGAACTTGTAAAACCACCCACCTACCACAGTCACTTTTTCAGGCAGCATTAAAAAAAACCAAAAAACAAAAAAACCAACCAGGTGTGTTATTCCCCAGAGCAGTGGTGGGTTTCTTTCTCCTCATAAAAATGAAGCATCAGTTTGAAAGAATGTCTCTTCACCTAGTTTCTCATTCTATTATTTGTCAGCCCTGTGGGTAATGAATACGGAACTGTTTCTATCTGGTGCTTAAAATTTAATACCTTTTTAATTTGGGGCCAGCACACATTATTTCTAGGATTCCTTCTATCTTGCACCCTAGAGACTATTACCCAGTGGACTCTGGTGACATTATGAGAACCTTAATTAAGTTGCTTTGTTTTAATCTTTCATGAGTATTAAAGGTATAAAATAGAAAAATATACACATTTCAGCATAAAAAATCTATCTCCTTGAATCAAGGACAGGAAGTGGAACGGATACATAATATCACAATTTATAGTTTAAGTGGAAAAATGCAATCTATAAAAGCTCTTCCATTATAAGTACTGGCATTGACATTGATCAACTGTCATTAATTTGCCCAGAAGGGATTAAAATGTCTCACTTAAAAAATACTTTAAAAGAATAGTCGGTTCTTTTTCTTTTAACATCATTAGTAACTCTGACAAGAGAAGAAACTGAACATATATCTTAGTAACATTTAAGCAAATGGGTGAGAATTATTGTGAATTTTAGCCTATTTAGCTTATTTCTTAAGGCAAATATCACTGCTAAAAATGGAGGTTAAAAATAGCCCTCACGCTGAAAGAGACTAAACAGTCCCATTACTGACACTAGAAATCCGCTTAGTAAAGTTATTTTTAGTAGAAAGACTTCCATGTCAACTTCGCACAGCCAAATTACCACACAATCCAAACGGGCCCAGTCAGCATGAATGAAGCCCTCAGTGCCTGGATTCGGGGGACGCGTGAGCTTTCAGAAGGGAGGTTTTCATAACCACCATCTTTCTTCCCTCGATGTGCTAAGACAGAGTGATAAATCTAAAGGTCGCAGCTTCCCAGTGTCAACACCCAGGTTCTCAGCTCCTTTGTGGAAGGATATAGAGCGGGATTAAATGAGCAAGTGCCAATAATCCATGTCTAATGTGGACTTCTCAATATGAAAGTCGCTGAGGACGGTGTTCTGAGAGTTCCAGGAAATAAGTCTGGAAAATTACAGCTACTTTCTTCATTTGCCCACAAAATTAGCATTTTGGAACTATAAAACGGTAGTTAAACATGAAGCAAACAAAACAAACTTTCAACATTTTTTTGGAACCTCTTAACTTGTATTCGCCTAACATTGTAGTTACTGTATTAAATTGAAAACCTTTCAAACTAACTAATGTAGAGTACTTTGTACCAAGTAGATGATGCCTCCTGACCAGTATTGTGGTATTTCTGCATTTCAGTGGCTTTGAGGCAGGTGCTGTGCAATGGTTTCCTCAGTCCTCTACCTCCTCAGTCTCCACACCAGCTGAGCGATCTGTTTCCAAGTTGACCTTTGTGTCTCCGAGCAGTTCTCAGCTGAAAACAGCCAACATAAGAAGCGCCCATATGGCAAACAGCTCCTTCCCCCTCTACTTCCTATCTGTAGGCTGCCGACAGTTCACTCTCAGCCCTGTCTGAATGCCTGATCCAGGAGGCACCAGTGTAGACCTCCCTCAATCCACTTACTATCAAAACATCTGTTCCTCCTTCATATCTAAACTGTGTTTTCACCCAGTGATGCTGGCATCCCTGCCTCTGCAGTGGCTCAGAGACAGGTATGGGTAGTGTCATCTTTTCACATGACGACCCTGACAAGAGTAGCTGGGTGTCTAACAGAGCCAAGGCACATGTTCCCAGAGTAAATGTGTGAAAGGGCGGTCACTGCCAGGCCCCTCAGGCTCCATGCTCCACCTCCTTTCTCTAAGCAGCTGCAAGACACCTGATGCCTCCCCACCTGCACCCCTCCCTGGGCTCTATGACCTGTTCTGACTTGAGGTGGGAGCGCTAGGTCCAGCCATCAGCTCCTCTCTGCTAAAAGTTTGACCTCAACTTTGTGTTCAAATTGGATAAGGAGGCTTTGATGTGTTTTTCTTAGGCTCCATTGCTTGACCCCAAATTTCGATAACCTATTTTTGCTCCAAATATCTGAGTGGCTGCTTAAGGAATGCACAGAGCTGAGGCTTTGGCTTGTTCTCTTCAATGCGCCCCCTCTCTCCAACCTTACCTCTGTTTCCCCTAAGCCTGCCCAACAGGCTGGACTCCTGCCTGTGCCTTTAGCCCAGTGTCTGGCATCCCGCTGTCTGCTAACAGGCTCTGTTGAGGCTGACTATCTATCTGGGTTTCTTGATAAAGTCTACCCATAGATGTCCATATAGTGCCAGTTTCTCAGTCAGTTGGGCAAACTACCTAACTGGAACTAGAGCTTCTGACACCAAGGCCCTGCCTCCTGCTGCACTTTCTGAGGCCTAGATTTGTCTCTGCTACACTGGAGCCTCAAGGCCTGGTAGATCTCATCCCCTTAGAGTCAACCGAGACCGGAACAGTTTGACCCTTAGGCTTGCCCACATAGCCCTACCTACGCCAAAGAAAACAAAACAAACTGAGCTGTATTTGGAGCACGATGCAATATAAGTAGCATTTATAACAATAATTCTCAACAAAGACACATTACAACCACCAAACAACAAATAAATACTTTCCGATTCACCCTCTCTTCTTTCCATTAGCACTAATCAATTCATCTTCTGCCTGGATACTGTAGTAACCTCTTAGCTGTGTCTCTGTTTCCCCTTTTGGCCTTTCCCTCTATCTCCAATATGACCCTCTGACTGATCTTTCTAAAATACAAGCTGGCCCATGTCATTCTGTAATTTTAAAATGTCTCAGGGCCTTCTTGTAACCTTCAGGGTGTGACAGTGCTGTTCTTAGGCCCCTATTTGTCATTTCTCCGCTGCCCCACTCACTTGACCCGTTTGAACCAGTGTGGACCACTTGCCCTTCACTGAATGAGCAGCTTGCTCAAGGCACTACATGTCTCTACACCAGCTCTGCTCTCTGTGTGGCCTGGAGGCCTGATCCATCGCCCACAGAGGCTCAGTTCTTACCAAATCCTCTTCTCCAGGATCTCTCACTTTGCCTAGCCTAACCCAGCAAGCAAACAAGGTACATGCCCTTGCTCCAAACTCCCAGGTCCTCCAAGCCGCCTCTGGAATAGCACTCATGCTGTGTTTTACTCTCCTGCATGCCTTTCTCCTCGTCCTTGTGTCCCCAGAGCAGTGCTGGCCACCCCAGGGATTCCTTAGCAAGCCTCCTCTCCTCTATGACAGACAGTCTGCCCTGTGGTCAGCTCTCAGATACCACCTGCCATACATACGTCTCAGACCTTGGAAATCAGCAAAAATCTACTGTTTTTAAGCTGAAAATGGACCATTTTTTTACTTAAAGCAAAGAATTTAAATCAGATTTTTTTTTTCAGTACTGGATTAGACCTAGGGCCCTCAGATTGAGTTTTACTTTTTTTTTTTTTTTTTTTTGGAGACAAGTTCTCACTAAATTGCTAAGTTGCCTGGGCTGGCTTGAATTTGCCATCTTACTGCCTCAGCTTCCCAGAGTGTTAGGATTACAGGCATGTGCCACCAGCCAGATTATTTTATATAGAAAGCCTTAATTCATCAGTTAAGATAAAATAATGTATTAAGAAATTGTCCAAAGAAATTAGTGAATAAAATCTAACATGCTAACACAAATTATTTCCATGTATATATCCAAAAGTTCTCAGTTTATGCAGCATATGAAGTATCTATGCTTGCCTGTCACATCTACTAGAACTTATTAGACAGTGTCATGCATGTGAAACTCATTTTTAGAATAGAGACAGAGGTAAGTGTGGTCATAACTGTAGCCAAAGGACAGCCAGTTTTGGAACTACTGTGCTGCTGAGGATTGTTATCTGTCGCAGGGCGGAGAGTGTGCAGCGCTTTTCCTCTGCCTGGAGGTTCTGGAACCTGCTTTATCATCACAGCTAATTAATTGCTGTTCCAATCACTGGCATGTGGAATATGGGATGGGGCAAACTTGCTTCTTTGGAATGAATGTTCTTTTATCACCTTTCATAAAGCTAGTCCTTCAGGAGTACTTCTGTCTGTATTTCTGATGTGTTTTTCAAATATAGACCCACAGCTACTCCCTTCCCACTCTTGGCCATGAGATGTGGCATGAACAGTGGAGAAAATGTAGATGAAGCCTCGTTTGATAATCCTTGTCTTAGGAGCTCTGTTCCATTCAAAGAGTTGTTCTCTTCCAAATTGTGCCCTCCCAATATCCCAAGAAGTGCTTTTAGTGACATCAAAAAGTATCCTTTCTCTGCACAGCAAGACAGAAAATACACCAAGCACACTGGTGTGTAAAAACCCTGTCGGCAAGAGTCACTCTTTTTCCCTAGTAAACCCTTTCTCCTTCCCTGAGGACAAATTTGACCTAATGCTAACTGTCTATCTCTGGTCCCCTAAAAATCAACAGAAGTAGAATGTTACCTGTACTATTTAGACAACATGGCATATAGCAAAAATGATCCTGATTGTTAAATTGGAAAAATACCTGGTAGGAGGCCATAGTGCTAGGCTTTCCAAAGTGTGGTGATTCTTGTAACTCTACATAATTCTTGCAAGGACCTTGGAAGCTATGCTATGCAATAGCTTCAAGGGATGCTTCTCTTTGTGGAGGACCTAAGCCAAGATGGATATGAATTTTGTCTCTTTGCACCTGATCTTTTTTGAGGGGTCAGAGACTAGACCCCAGAACACATGGAAATACTCCACCAAAGAGAAATGCTTCACACTGACTGGTTGGGCATGCTGTGTGTCCTGCCCTGGGTCCTTCTAAGTGAATCTGAGCAAAGCACGGCCTATGACAGTGACCTTGTAAGTCTGTATAAGTTGAAAACCTCCAAGTGCATAAGGCAAGACTAGCCAGTGTACAATGCATGCATATTATGTTTTCTTAAACACATGGGATACCACTCCAAAAAAAGTGTAAACTGATTTTCCATTTAATATAAATAAAAACAATATAATATTAAGAGTAGGTACCTTATATTCAGGCAACTATATGCTGCAATCATGTAAAAGTGATAAACATGATCAAGGTTTGGGAGAAACTATAGAAAAAGTGTTGGTATTTTGTTAAATAAAGGATGGGATTGCTATTGTATTATAATATGGTTTGTGCAATACATAACCAAAATGAATGTAAGACCTTTTGACTAGAAACTTAACAAAATGTTCCCTTCTCACTAAACAGTCCCATTGTCCTTAGTCTCCCTCTTTACGCAGCCATCAAAAATGGCAAAAAATAGTAATCACAGCAGTAAACATGGTAAAGTTTTTATTTTATTTTATTTTTAAAAGGATGCTGGGTGTGGACTAGGTATATTAATGCGCTGCTGCTATAACACCCTTGTGGCACTGAGTCTTCCTTGTAGGGTAAAGTCTGGTGGAGATGATGTTACTAGGTAGAAGGCAGAGGCTGTGGAAAGTAAAGTATATAATAGGACAGAGACTAGTGCATTTGGTTTTAAAAATGGTACCTCCAACTATGATACTTAAAGAAAAGAGAAACCTGTTACCTCGTTTCTGTGATTTATTCCTTCAGTTTTAGTACTTTGGTTTCCAGCATGAGAAATGTTCTATTTTTTCATTTTTAGAAGATAGCCTCCTTATTAGACCCATATTCCATATCTGTAACCTGACAAATGAAAATCACATTCTTCCACCAGTGGAATGAGACCGAGAAAGTCTATCTTCAAGTCTTTGAGAGCCCATCTGCACCTTTAAACAGTTAGTGATTTAAATCCTGATTATCTCTGTGTTAACTTCCCTGCCCAAGTAATAGCAGTGCAGCCAAGCTCAGGCCGCAGTGGCCAATTAGGAGTCCTGGAGTATGACCTTAAAACACTGTCATGTTTTTGCAGAAGAATGTACTCTGAGACTCAGCCCTAGAAACGCTTTCAAATGCTAACAACAACAGCAGATACCTGGAAACTTGTTCACTTGACCAGAGAATATGTCACTGTCGTGAAATGAAACTCCATGCCAGTAGATGTCACAAGGCAAGCGTCGGCCAAATGGGAACTAGAAAAAGTAGAAAAAAAAATGTTATTAATAATAAGCGGGAGGGGAGGGGAAGAGGGGGGAAGAGGGGGGAAAACCAAGATGTATCATGTACAGGTACAAAATAACCATGTTGATTATGATCATTATGTATACAATGTACCAATACATGTTCTTGGTAAAAATAAAAAATTTTAAAAAAAATCATCACAGTATTCTAAAAAAAACAATAATAAGCGGATTGGTGACCACACTGGGTGTCCATTGTGTACAAATTCCTGGCATGCATCACGTGCTTTAATTCTCAAAATAAGCATATGAGGTAGATGATACCTTTTCCCACTTTCTAGATGAAGAAACAGATTTAGACAGGTTTATAACATGCTCTGATCATGGTATCAGTGTTCTGATTCCATGTGGCAGACACTATATGTACTACTGGCTTTCCAAATACCATTTCACTTTAATCCTCACACCTACCCTCTAAAGGATTATTTTACTGATTAAAAACTCAAGGCTGGGTGAGGTAATTTAACACGCCCCAGGTCACACAAAGCTGATAAGGGGAAGAATCAGAATTTGAATCTAGGCTTTTCCAAATTCCTTTTCTCTGAAAATTTCAACCTTCAAACCAGGCCCCAAAGAATAAGCTTTCAAAGCCACCCTCTTTTCTCCTCTCTTTCCTCTCTTGTCTCTCTTTCTCTCTCTCTCTCTCCCCCTCTCTCTCTCTCTGCCCCGCCTTCTCCCTCTGCCCCCGCCACAAGGACAAGATATATTTCCAGTGCCTAAAACAGTTCCTGGAACTCAGTAGACACTTTTTGAATTAATAAATGAACAGGCCAAGAATGGTCATCTGACTCAAAGATGAGGTAACCAGATTCTGACTTCCAGGAATTTAGAAATCAGAGATGCCGGGCAGCTTCTGCTGGTCCTTGAACTCGGAGCAATATAAAGGCAGAACTGGGCAGCTGTGTGTGGCTGTGCACTGAAAGAAGCAAAGGCAGCCAGTGTCCTGAGAGAGAAGAAAGGAGAAAGTGTGGAGAGAAAAGAGGAGATGAGACCATGCAGCCTAGAGACACAGATGGAGTGACCTCAGTTCTGGGGCTTCCAGCTCCTAGCCAGGCCCTTGGGAGCCTGGCTGCTCCTCCTGCCCTTGGATCTTATAAAATGGCCTGTACCCTGAAGACACCTTTTTAATATTCTAAAATTCCCTTTGTGCAGTCTATATGGTTTGAATTATTTGCCGCAAAAAAAAAAATCTCTCATTGAGACAAAACAGCCTGTTCTTTCTACTACACTCTGCCCCCTCTCAAAGTTATTAGCAAGTTCTCCATTTACAGAATGTGTTTTTAAATTCTATAACTCAGATGACCTTGTTAAAGGGGAAAAGTGAGGTCATGCTAGTTCATATTTAGGACTTGCTTGTTAAAAGCCCAAATGAAGAGAAATGCCAATGTGTTGAATAAAATCATTTGATTTCCCATTCTTAGACTACAGTTAATCAGAATTTTTATCTACTCCAACTCAAGGGGATAAGTTCCGGTGGAAGAACACAGCATGACTAATGAAATAGTGGGGACTCCACGGTTTCCAACCATTCCAAATTAAACAGGAGGAAAACAGGCTCCAACCCTCTAAACTGGCTACATCATTTTAAAGCAGTGCCAAAGTGAGGTGTATGTTACACCCTGTGTTAGCATTAACAACTTCCATTGATGATTTATAGCATTTCACTCATTTTCTTTGCATCCAGTGGGCTGTGAGTTATTTATTCAGTAGTCACAAATATAAGAGACACAGCATATGTTATTTCCTTACAGCAGTTATGTGTTGATAGTGAGAAAGGATAGATAAACCAGAGAGGTGTCGCTAAAATCCAGGATATCCAAGCAAAGTGTATTAAGACCACAGTGGCCTTGCCTGCCCGTGAAGGCCCAACCCTATTCCTTGTCACTGGACAAAATGAAGACACATCATCACCCTAGTAACTGCCCTTCAATCCTTTGTGCCCTCTTGAACACCAAATTGACCCACCACTCGGAAGTGCCAGGAGCTTCATTCGGTCGGGAGAAACTACCTTTCTCTTACATTTATCCATGGACTCAATACGTGTCAGACACCGTACCAGCGGTTGGGAAGACAGAGGCACACGGTTTTAAACATGTCCCAGGAGTTCACAAGCCTGCCTCCTTTTAAGCTTTTTTTAAAAACTGCTGGCATACACAGGACACGCCATACTCAGCGGTAGAAGACTGAAACTTTTCCTCTAAGAGCAGGATCAAGACAAGGACGCCAACTTTCACCACTACTATTCACTGCAGTCTTAGCAGTTCTAGCTAGAGCAGTAGGCAAGAGAAAGGAAGAGGAAGAGGTAAAAACGATCTTTGTTTATACAGGACCTGATCCCACATGTAGAAACCCCTAAATATTCTAGACGAAACTGCTAAAAATAATAAATGAGTTCAGAAAAGTTGCAAATGAACACATGAAAAACGGGTGTGTTTCGACACACTCACAATGAACAATCCAAAAAAGGAAATTTAGAAAACAACTCTATTCACAATAACATCAAAAAGAATAAAATACTTACAAACTCACTTAACTAAGAAGATGAAAGACTTGTACACTGAATGCTACAAAATATTCCTGAAAGACATTAAAGAAAGCACAAAAAATGGGACAGTCCATGTCCATAGATTGAAAGATATAGTATTGTTTAAAATAGAATGTCAGTACTATCCAAAGTGATCTACAGATTCCATGCAGATTTTACCCAAATCTCTATGTCTTTGTGGGAGCAGAAATAGAAAAAAACTCAAAATTCATATGGAATTAGAAGGAACCTCAAACACTCAAACAATTTTGAAAAAGAACAAAGTTAGAGATCCCATATTTTTTGATGTCAGAACTAAAAACAAAGCTACGTTGTTATAAAACAACAAGATACCACTATGTATCTACTACCTGTTAGGCTGGCAAAAATCCAAAACATTGGCAACATAAAATGCTGGCAAGGATGTGGAGCAACAAGAACTCATTTATTTCTGGTGTGAATGAAAAATGGCACCCCTATTTTGGAAGACAGTTTGGCAGTTTCTTACAAAACTAAACATACTCTTACCATATGATCCAGCCATTGTACTCCTTGGTATTTTATTCAAGTGAGTTGAAAACATGTCCACACAAAACCCTGAACATGAATATTTATAGCAGTTGTATTCATAATTGCCAAAACTTGAAAGCAGACATTTAGTAAATGACTGAATAAAATGTGGCACATACAGACAATAAAATATTATTCAGTGATAAATAGAAATAAGCTGTCAAGCTACAAAAAGATGTGGAGGACCCATAAATACATGTTACTAAATTAAAGAAGCCAATCAGAAAAGTCTACATATTGTATGATCCCAACTGTATAACATTCTAGGAAAGGCAAAACTGTAGAGACAGTCCACAAGAAGTCCAGTAAAAAGATTAGTGGCTGCCAGAGTGTGGAAGGGAGAAAGAGATTAACAGCTAGGGCACAAATGATTTTCAGAGCAGTGAAAGTACTCTGATAATATAATACACATTTTGCAAAATTCATAGGACAGAAAACACTATGCGTGAACCTTACTGTAAACTGTGGTCTTTGGGTAATCAATGCGGCATCAATGTAGGTTCACTAGTTATAATAAATACACCACTCTGATGCAAGATTCCAATGTTGGGGAAGGTTATAGGAGGGGGACTGGCAAGAGACACATGGAAAATCACTGCACCTCCTGCTCACTTTTACTGTGAACTCAACACTGCTCTCAAAAATAACAAATAATAAGCCAGGTAAGGTGGTGAGTGCCTGTAATCTGAGGATGAAGCTGAGGTAGGAGGAATGTGAGTACAAGGCCTGCCTAGGTAACTCGATGAGACTCAAAATAAATCAGTCTCAAAAATAAATACATATAAAAAGCCAGTGTGGTATCCATACGATGACAGATGTGTAGACCAGTGGTATAGGACAGCTCAGAAACGAGCCCTTGCATATACGGGCAGATGATTTTCGACAAGGGTGACAAGATAATCCAAAGGGAAAGACAATCCTTTTACCAACTGGTGCTGGGAAAACTGGATAGTCACATGTGAAAAGAATGAATTTGAATCCTTATACTATATACAAAAATTACTTCAAAATGGATCAAAATAAGAGCTAAAACTTTTTAAAACCCATTAGAAGAAAATATAGGGGGGGAAACGTCATTGCATTTGCATTTGGTGGTGATTTTTCAGATCTGACACCAAAGGCAACAAAAGAAAAAACATACATCAATTAAATACCAAAATTAAATTTTTTGTATCAAAAGGATAGAACTGAGAATAGACAGAGTGAAAAGCATCCTATGATATGCAAGTAAATACTTTTTAAATTTTCATCATAAGGGATTAATATTCAGATTGTATTTTAAGACTCCTATAACTTAAGAACAAAAAATGCAATCTAAAAATGGGCAAAAATCTTGACTAGTTTAAGAACATATAAAAAGGTGCTAATCATTTAGATAATGTCATTAATGATTAGGAAAATGCAAATCAAAATCATCAGACTCTATTTCATAGCTATTAGAATAGCTATTATCAAAAACAAAAACCCACAGGAAATAGCAAGTATTGACAAGGATACAGAGAAATTGGAACCCATGTGTACTGGGAATATAGACAACTGCACAGAAAACAAAATTACTGGATGATCTGACAATTTCCCTTCTGGTTATACACCCAAAATCACAAAAGCAGGGACTGGAACAGGTATTTCTACACCGATCTTCACAGCAGCATTATTCCTAACAGTCAAAAAGTAGAAATAACCTATGCTTATCAACAGACGAAGGAATAAACACAATGTGGTACCTACATAAAATGGAATGTTATTCAGCCTTAAAATGGAAGGAAATTTTGACAGATGTTACAACGTGGATGAGCCTGGAAGACATTATGCTAAATGAAATAAGTCAGGCATAAAAGGTCAAATATTGTCTGGTTCCATTTCCAGATGGTAACTGAAGTTGTCAAATTTACAGAGACAGAAAGAACAATGGTGGGTGCCAGGGGCTGGGGGTGAGGAGAGTGTGCAGCTAGTGTCTAACAGGTACAGAGTTTCTGCTCGGAAAGATGGAAAGCTTCTGCAGATGGGTGGTGGTGATGTTGTACAATAATATGAATGTTCTGAATGCCACTGAACTGTAACCTACAAGTGATTAAAGTGGTAAATTTTATATATAGTTTACCAAAGTAGAAACAAAACAAAAGAACTGCTAAAGTTTCCTGAGTCTGAAGGGCCGTTTGTGCCTCTCCCCTGAGCTCTGTAGCTTGGAATGCTGCTCATGTTTTCACGCAGCAAGGGGACACCAGTGCACGGTCCTTGGACCGTCTCCTCATCTTGCTCAAGGTTGGCACCAGCCTCCCGGTTCTGAACCTGGGTTCTGAATCTGGGCATTATCTTTCCTTTTCCCCAGATCCTTTTGGGAAAAGTACTGGATTTAGAGTCAAGCCTGAGAGTTCTCAATGTGCCTCTGTCACTCACAAACTGTGAGATCTTACTTAAACCTCTATATCCTTAATAGATAAAATGAAGAAATCTGCAAGACAGTGATTAAAAACATTCAAGACAGAGAAATGAAAATGCTTTGTACCTGCCACAGAGCAACACAAATCAGAGTTCAATTATTAATTTGTTTAATCATTAAATGTTGGTTAGGTACACACTATGTGACATAAGCTGTCTCAGGTGCCAAAAGCATAATGAAAACACATCTACCTTCAAAGCGTATGTATTGTATTGAGAAGAAAGAGCTGAATCAAGCAGTCACTCACCAAACCATGATGGGGCTACGAAGGGAAGTCCAGAGAGCGGTGAGAACACAGAGGGACCTGATCCCATGTGCAGAGTCAGAGAACACCACCTGCACCAGATGACCACACGTCCATTTGCCCAGGACAGTTCCAGTTTATGCCTGTCTCGTCTTCCCTATTATTGAAATGCCCTCAGCCACTTCCACCTGTCTCCCAGCTAGGCCACGGATTACATGGTGGTCCTATTCTTGAAGAAGGGCTGTTTGAGCTGAGGTTAGAAGAGGAAACGAGGGAGGAAGAGTGTTGTAAACAAACATGTGAAAGCCCAGAAGAAGGACTGACCGTGGCACCTGGAAACTGAAAGGAACATCCGGGTGTCTGGGACACAGAGACAAGAGGAAAGCAGTGTGAGATACGGCTCCAGCAGAGGCCAGAGCGGGTAGGTCTGTCCTCATGAGCCAGCACATTGTCAGCAGGCCCAGCGGAGGAGAGGCGCGCAGTGAGCTGTCTGTGGGAGATGGACCAGACAGAAGGGCAGTGTGGGTCACAAAAGGCAAAGATCCAAGGGCCTGAAGACTAAGGGAGTGGCGAGAGGTTGAGAGGTCCAGCAAGACCAGAATAAAACACTGCCCATTAGATGTAATGACACAAAGCACTGTGGACACACGTGAGCCCACACTGATCGCCTTCCAGACCCCTCAGCACCTATAAGGTTTACGATTTCCCGTCACTGTTATTTAGTTATTCCATGTATACCCTTCTCTCCCTCATAACACTGAATTATCAGGGCAAAGGACAATTTAACAGACTTGGTTCTCCGCAATGCTAACCAGCTGTCCAGTGGGTCACAGGTCCACAGGAAAATCAGGAGCCCCAATTCTTGAGACCTGACCCTGGTTCCCCTCTCTTACTCAACACCCAGTGGTGAGAGAGGTTTGTGTTTTCAGTGCAGCTCTAACCAGCTCACTCTTGCTTACACCGCCTCAGTGTGTCCACAGAATCAAAGCTGAGCTCCAAGATGCACCTGAGAAACACTCCACAAGCTCCCCTCTGTCCCCTGTGCACCTCGGGTTGGGCCACCTATACCTTGGGCTCACAGTCACTGTCAGATGACTTTGACCCTTTAAGGATACAGCACTCTCCCTCTTTGCAGCTGGATTTCTCTGTGTAACTCCTGCCTTGGGTCTTTTGACTCCCTGAAGCTGTGCCCCAGCTCCCCTTTCTCTGTGGTCTCTGTCTCAACCCCCATCACAGTCCTTTCTGTAAATCTGCCTGCTCAGAGCCGTGTGAACTCTTAGAGGGTGAGGGCACTCAGGTGGTCACTCACCTTTGTAGCCCTAACTCCAAGTTTTCAGCACACTGTAGACTTTGTTCTTAACTTTGTTGGGGGTCATGAATCCCTTTGAGATTTTTCCTGGAAAAGTGCACAAATGAGCACAACTTTTCCATATAATTTGAGGAGATTTGAAGACCTCTGAAGTCCCTATTGTTCATATGCCATTGTTAGCACATCTTCAGTACTGTTTCATGAATGAATGCATAAGTGAATGAATTTACAAAGAGCAGCTACTCAAATACACACTGTCATCATCCTCATTCAAACTGGCATTTATGAGTTAGATGTAGTGGCACATGCCAATAATCCCAGCACTCCAGGAGGCTGAAGCAGGAGGATTACAAATTCAAGTCTGGTTGGGGCAATTTAGCAACTCAGCAAGAAGAAAAAAGGACTGGAGAATGTAGCTCAGGATGAAGGTCCTGTATTAAATCCCCAGTTTAAAAAAAAAAAGTTTGTATTTAGTAATATGCATTAATAATTCTCACTGAATCCTCACAACAGTCTTATGAGAAAGTAGTACTACTGACCCTATTTACAAATGAGAACACCAAGGCTTTGAGAGAGTAAATAACTTCCTCAAGCTCACAGAGCTGGCAGAGGCAGAGTCAGGATCTAACCCAGGTCTGCCTGGTTCCAAAGCCCATGGACTGGACTTCAGGGAAGATAGCAGAATTGTGAGCAGCAGAGAAACGTCCTCTCCAATATTTGGAATCCAGACGCTAGAATACAGCAACGCGAGGAAGGGAAGGAGGTGGGAAGTGGGTCCCCAGGACCCAGCAAGGACCTGAAGAAAGAATTAGAACCTATAGGGAGAGCAAAGAGCGGCACCACAACACAGAAGAGGGAAGTGGCAAGCAGTGCTTTCTCCCCAAGCCCCAGCTCATGGCGGGGGCGGGTATGTGTGATGGCTTGAAACTGCAGAGGCACAGTGACTACTGGCAACCTCCACAGAGAAACGCACCAGTGGAATAGAAGTGGACTCTGTGGACTGCGTGGCGGGTGAGCTCTTGGGGTTCGGATGCCCCCACTACAGGAGAGGGTGATTGGCCAGTAAGCCATTTTGGAAAGGGGAGGAATGAAGTCAGAACTCAGAGCAGGCTGGTTCCATCTAGTGGCTCCAAGTGAAAGGAGGTCTGCAGGGAGCTGAGTTCAAGCCAGTAGGAGGTACTTGGAGTGTTGCAGGATGAAAATCTCGAGTGCCAGCCTCACAGCCAGAAATCAGAAGCAACCTGAACTTCAGCGGAACTACAGGCCCAGATTGGCTAGGACTACCCCCACGGTAATTCCATCGCTGACTTGCTGGGATCAATCGACGTGGGCTCTGTCGGTCCCTCTGTCTACCAGTGAGAGCAGAGATATGCCCTGAGGTGGACATGTTTTTCCTGCTTTTCTTCCTTTCTTTGCTTTAAAATTTTTTTTTCTGTCTTTTTCTTTTTCTTGATTGTTCATTCTTGTTTTTTTATTTTTTAAATTTAATTTATTTTATTTTAATGGTACATTTTAGATGTACACAATGATAACATTCATCATAGGGGATTTGTACCCGTACACAATATATAGGAGAAGATGTTTTCTGGTTTTGCTGTTGTTGTTTTGTTTTGTTTTGTTCTCATTTCTGTATTTTCCTTTTTCTTTCTTTCCCTCCTGTCTTCTTCACCACTTCCCAAACTTTCATAATCTTCCTTTATCCTCAATCTTGCTTCTAATCTCTTTCTCTTCTTCTATTTCTGTATTTTTCCCCTACCCCCTTCTGAATTATCTCCTCTGAGAGTAAAATCACCATATTGAGGGGATAGTTACTATACACAATTCTCTGGTTTGTTTTAGATTTTGTTATGCAAGTAAAAATCTTGTTCATCCAGTTAAAGATCCCAAACTAATAGTTACCACAGTCTGTCTTTTTCTAGGGTGTGTTTCATGCTATTGTTATTACTGATTGTACTACTTTAGGCAAGGTGAAATAAATGTTCCAATCAGTCGTTCTTCCTTGTATGCCAAGACTGAGATTGCCTGAGGGTAATAAACAATACTATAGGCCACTGCCAAAGAACTAGGGGCTGGCCAAATAGGCAGCAAGTTCTCATTCCCAGTGAATTGAAAAGGTAGGATGTTGCAACAGACTCAAAACCCAAAAATGAGCTACACCTGGAAGACAACCTTGAGAAGAAGGCATTTCCTAAGGGTTCTCAATACTAGCAATAGAGATACCTATCATAAACAATTTACAAGCATTGATGCAGAAATTAAAATTTTAAAAATAGAAAATGAGAAGACACAGAAGCAAAATGCAACCCCAGACTTCAAGCTCGCCAAAGGCAAACCCAGGGGACAATGAAGTGGAACAATTCAAAAGCCACCTACAAGTGGTAACAGTGGAAGTAACAAAGCAAATGAATGAGGCTCTAGAAAAATATCACATCAGAAATAATTTCTCAGATAACTTCAGAGATGATGACCATAATGAATGGCATGATTAGTGAATCCAGAAAAGACATAAATTTAAAAAATAGAGGAGTTTAGGAAAATGATGGAAACCATGAATGCCCAACATAGGAAAGAAATGGAATCCATGAAACAGATTAAATCAGATATCCAAAAGATTAAAAATTCTATTGAAAGTATACAAAGCAGAATGAACTGATGTGAGGATGGAATATTGGCTCTAGAAGACAGGATTGTGGTTAGTGATCATGAAAAGAAAGATTTCTTAAAAATAGCAAGGGACAATGAAAAATCAATCCAACAACTGCTAGATGATGCAAAGAATAACATAAAGTTGATTGGAGTTGATGAAAAGGCAGGAGATAGTGCAAATAACATTTTAAAAAATGTTCACAGAAGTAATGGCAAAAAATTTCCCAAGCATGAAAAAGAATGCAACACACAGATAAGCAAGGCATATAGAATGCCACTTAACCATGAAAAAAAAATCTACCCCAAAGCATATAATACTCAGAATTCCAGAAATTCAACATAAGAACAGAATATTAAAAACTGTTAGAGAAAAGAAACCAATCATTTATAAAGGAAAGCCCATCAAAATTACAGCAGACTTCTCAACACAAACTCCTAAGTCAAGGAGAGCTGGGAGTGAAGTATTTCAAGCCCTAAAAGAAAACAACCTTCAATCCAGAGTGATGTATTCTACAAACCTACCTTTCAAAATTGATGGAGAAATAAGATACTTCCATTACAAAGAACACCTGAAGAAATTCATGACCACCAAATCAGCACTTCAAAATGTTCTGAAGGACATTCTAGAAAGAGATTACAAAGACTAAAACTCCATGAACGCCAACAGGATGAATCTACCAGGCAAGGCAAGTAATTAAAAAGAAAGAGAACCAACAACAGGAAAGTAACATGACAAGGATAAGTCAGTACATATCAGTTATAATCATCCATGTAAATTTGCACTGGTGAATTTCAATTCACCAATCAAAAGAAACAGGCTGGTAGAGTGGATCAAGAAAGAAGATCCAACAATATGCTTGAAATCCATTTTGTCTACAAAGAAGAAACATGTTTATCTCAAAAAGAAATTCATAGACTAAACATCAAAGAATGGAAAACAATACTCCATGTGACAAGAACCCGAGAAAAGCAGGGGTAGTTATTCTATTTGCAGACAAAATGGATTTCAAGCCAAGACCAATCAAGAGAGACAAAAGTCACTACATCCTTGTTAAAGGAACAAAAGAGATAAAATTCATAAATATATATGCACCAAATACCAGTGCACCAAACTATACAAAACAAATATTAATGGATATGAAAAATCAAATAGGCACTAATACCATTGTAATGGAACACCTCAATACTCCACTGTCACGAATAGATCAACCAGACAAAAAAAATCAACAAAGAAATATCAGAACTGAACCAAATTTTTGAACAAATGGTCTTAGTAGATGTCTATAGAGTGTTCCACTTCATAACATCAGAATACACATTCTTCTTAGCTGCACACGGGATGTTCTCCAAAGACCACATAGTAGCTCTTAGAACATGTATAAGTAAATGCAAAGGAACCGAAATTATCCCATGCATATTATCAGACCGTAGTGCAATGAAATTGGAAATCAATGGCAAAACAAACCACAAAAACGTCATAAACACATGGAAATTAAATAACACCCTCCTGAACAACCAATGGGTCACAGATGAAATTAAAGAAAAAACTAGACAGTTTCTACAATTAAGTGATAATGCCAATAAAACATACTGGAAATTATAGGATGCAATGAAAGCAGTCCTGCAAAGGAAATTTATAGTGGTAAGCTTCCACATCAGAAAAACAGAATAAGCTCAAATAAATAATCTAACATTGAATCCTGAACTTCTAAATAAAGAAGAGTAAGTCAAGCCCAATATTCATACAAGGGAGGAAATTATAAAGATTAGAGTAGAAATTAATGCAATAGACACTAAGAAAACAATACAAAGAATCAATGAATCGAGGAGTTAATCCTTTGAAACATTAAATAAAATTGACAAACTCTTAGCCAATCTAATTTTTTAAAAAAAGGAAAGATTCAAATCCATGCAATTAGGAATGAAAAGGGTGAAGTCACAACAGATCCTCCAGAAGTCCAGAAGATCATCAATACCTACTTCAAGAACCTGTATTCTAACAAGACGGAAAACACAGAAGAAATGGACAGATTCCTAGGTACATGTGAATTACCAAATCTGGATCAAGAAGATATGAAGATTCTAAGTAACCCAATATCAGTCAATGAAATTGAAGATGTAATTAAAAATCTACCAACAAAGAAAAGCCCAGATCCTGATGGATTCACTGCTGAATTCTATAAGAAATTTAGAGAAGATCGAATGCCGCTACTTTTCAAACTCTTAAATGAAATTAAAAGGGAAGAACCCAAAGTCATTGCTGGAAGCAAGCATTACCCTGATACCAAAACCAGAGACAGATCCAACCAAAAAAGAGAGCTACAGGCCAATCTCTCTAATGAACTTAGATGCAAAAATCCTCAATAAGATACTTGCAAACAGAATGCAGCAAATTATCAAAAAGATTATATACCATGACCAAATAGGATTCATCCCAGGGATGCAAGGATGGATCAACATATGCAAATCAATAAATGTAATACACTATATTAACAGAGCTAAGGACAAAAACCACACGATCATCTCAACAGATGCATAAAGTGCATTTGACAAAGTCTGGCACTCATTCATGAAAAAAAAAAACCCTACAGAAAATTGGAATACATGATCTTTATCACAATCTGATAAGAGCCATCTGTGACAGACCAACAGCCAACATCATTCTAAATGGTCAAAAACTGAAAGCTTTCACTCTAAAATCAGAAACAAAACAAGGATGTCCACTATCACCACTTTTATTCAATATAGTTCTGGAAACATTAGCCAGAGCAATTAGACAACCGAAAGAAAGAAAAAGGAATAAGGATAGGAAAGGAAGAAGTTAAAGATGTCATTATTTGCAGATCACATGATACTTTACATAGAAGAACCAAAAACTTCATCAAAAGACCTCTAGATTTAATAACCAAATTCAGTAGCATAGCTGGGCACAAAGACGGCAATCAAAAATCAATAGCATTCCTGTGCACAAATAACAAACTCACTGACAGAGAAATTAGAGAAACCATACCTTTCACAATAGCATCCAAAAAAATGAAATACTTAGGAATCTATCTAACGAAGGAATCCTTTACACTGAAAACTATAGTACTCTGAAAAAGGAGATTGAAGAGGATATCAGAAAATGGAAAGATAGCCCTTGTTTTGGGGCAGGAAGAACCAATATAGTGAAAATGGCCATATTCCCAAAATTGTTATACAGATTCAGTGCAAACCCAATCAAAATACCAAGAGCACACCTCACAGAATTAGAGAAAACAATCCTAAAATTTTCTTGAAGCCAGAAAAGACCTAGAATCACAAACGCAATTCTGGGCAACAAAGGCAGTCTAGGAGGGCATCACAGTCCCTCACTTGAAATTATACTAAAAAGCTACAGTGATAAAAACAGTGTAGTACTGGAAAACAAAACAAAACACCAGACCCGAGGATCAGTGGAACAGACTTAGAAGATGCAGAAACAATTCTAAACACACTCAGCCACCTTATCATTTACAAACAGGCCAAACACCTTCACTGGAAGAAAGCTAGCCTTTTTAATAAATAGTACTGGAAAAACTGGTTTTCCACATGCCAAAGACTAAAACTAGACCCATATCTGTCACCATGCACTAAACTAAAATTGAAATAGATCAAAGATATAAATATTAAAACAGAAACACTAAATCTTCTGGAAGATAGAATAGGTAGAACTCTTGAAAACATAGGTGTAGACAACGACCTTATGAACTAATCCCCAGTCGCACAGGGAATATCATGAAGAGTCAACAACTGGAATCTCATCTTATTAAAATGCTTTTGCTCAGTAAAAGAAACCACCAACAGAGTGAAGAGACAACTTACAGGCAGGAAAAAAAATTTTGCCAGCTGTTCCTCAGACAAAGGACTAATATTAGAAATACATAAAGAACTAAAAAAATTCAGACCTCCAAAATTTAAAGACCTAATCCAAAAATGGGCATCTGAAATGAATAGATACTTCTCAGATGAAGAAATACAAACGGTAAATAAAAATATGAAAAATGTTAATATCACTGGTCATTCAAGAGATGCAAATTAAAACAACAGTGAGATTCCATCTCACTCCAGAAACAACGTCTATCATCAAGAAATCAAACAATAACAAATGCTAGCAGGGCTGTGGGAAAAAGGAAGCCTTCTCCACTGTTGATGGGAGTGTAGACTGGTGCCACCACTGTAGAAATCAGTGCAGAAATTCCTCAAAAAACTAAAACTAGAGGTTCCATTTGACCCAGCTATTCCCCTTCTTGGTATCTTTCTGGAATCATACTACAGCAATATATGCACACCCATATTTATAGCAGCACAGTTTGTAATTGTCAAATCTTGGAAACATCTCAAATGTCCAGCAACCAATGAATGGATAAAGAAGATGTGGGGTTTTTATACAATGGAGTACTACTCAGACATAAAGGATAAACTTGAGACATTTCTAGGTAAATGGATGCAGCTTGAAACCATACTCTCAAGTGAAAAAATTGGACACACATGTTCAAATATCTCATGGTTTCTCTGGTGTGAGAAACTGAAAGAGTAAATAAGAACCAAAATGTATAATAGATGTTGTGAAATAGGAAAAAAATATTCAAATAGGAAGGGGAACTAGGGAGGGGGGAGAGGGAAAGGAAGGAAGGGAAAAGGAAAAAAAGAGAATAGAAGGAAAAAATGGAAACAAAGTTTTTGTAAATAAGGAGGGGAAGACGATTTGAAGGGAGGAGAGCAAAATGGGAAAAAAAGAAGAATAAAGATATACCATGTACAGGTACAAATTCCATACAATGAATGTTATCATTATGTATAGCTAAAAAAAAATAAACCACAGCCCATGGGCTTAGCCACTTGCTATCATTTGAATGAGTGTCCTGCAAAATTTCATGTATTGCAGGCTTGCTGCCTGGGGTTGGGAAGGGAGTGGAATCTTTGAGAGGTGTAGTCTGCTAGGAGGTCCTTAGGTCACTGGGGTGGGCTCCAAAGGGGATTGTGGGACCCTCCCAGGCCTCTCTCAGCTTCCTGGCTCCTAATATGTGCAGTTCGCTCTGCTATTTACTCCCTACCACTGCCATCCAGTGCCCCCACCAGAGGCCCAAAGCAATGGGGCTGTTGGATCTTGGACTGAAACTCTAGAACTATAAGCTAAACAAAGCCTTTTCTCTTTATAAGTGGATGCCTCAGGTATTTAATGATAGTAATGTAAAGCTGACTAATAGGCCACCACCCACTGTTTTGACCTGATTGCTACATTACTATAGTTATATTTATTAGTCACACATAAATTACTGTACCCAATCTACCCTTACCTACACACTACCATGTTTGTCACTTCCTCAGAGTGTACACCTGGGTGGACCCAAAATCTTTTTCTCTCTTGTCCAGAAGAACTAAAAACACACTTGCAAAGTAGGCTCAGACAAGTCCTAGAACCAACTGTCCTTTGAGCACATTTATGCTGAAGGAGATGCTATTCAGGTCTCTCTTCCTATGGTCCAAAGAGCAAGTTCAAACCCTGGGGACTTTGCAAATGAAATTTCATAGTGTATGCTGATAAAAGCACAATTCACATTCCTGTACTTTGTGAATGATTTCCTTCATAAAGGTTCTTTATGAACAGAGAATCTTTCAAGTTCCTGTGGATGAAAGTGGGAAATGTGCTTTGATATGGGCGAGTGTATGGACAATACATTGACAGGGAAAATGATCCATACCGGTGGCTCTAAAATGAATGGCCCAAAGTCCTCAAGGGAAACACAAGGAGGGTGTGGTGGCCAAATGTCCAAGCTTGGATGTAGGAGACCCTGGATCAGGCCGCAACCCCCCACAGTTGACCTGGGACTTTGGCACAGTGGCTTTGCCCCTCTGACCTCCAGCCCTGGCCAACGCTTTGACTGCCGCCTGGGGAGAGATCCCAAAGCAGAACCACTTACTGAGCCCCTCAGATTCCTAACACCCACTCACTCTCTCTCTCTCTCTCTCTCTCTCTCTCTCTCTGTCTATCTATCTCTGTCTCTGCTTCCTGGCTGCCATGCAGTAAGCAGCTCTACTCCACCACACTCTCCTACCATGATGTTCTGCCACACCTCATACTCACAGGAATGGAACCAGTTGACCATAGACTAAGCCAAATAAACCTTTTGTCCTCTAAATAGACAAATTCTCAGGCATTTGTCATAGCAGTGAAAATCTGACACGCCTTCTTACCTGTTTTCTGTAAACTAGCCAATCTATAATCCCTGGGATTATAGGAAAAGTCTAAAGGATGATGCTCACAGACTCAATTAAGGACATAGTCTGTCTCCTGTACCTTCCCCTCTTCCTTTCCCCCCTCCGCTTCTGCCCCATGTCCCCACACAGTCCCCTGTGGTCTCCAGACTTTGTGTTGGTCTCCAGTGGGACCTCTAATCTCCCTGAAATAAAGTTCTTTTGTTCTATTTGGTTTCACTTCCCCACAATGCCTCATCTGATTCACACATCCATGGGCTGGGGACCAAGCCTTTAACACACAGGCCTCTAGGGGACATTTCAGATCCAAACTATAGCACTATCAAATCCTGAACACGATTTTGCCTGCCAAATGTGAGCGAATCAAAATGGAGTGAGTTTCTTTCAAGCCTGAAAGACAGAGGTCAGCTCAGCCCTCTTTTCTGTCACTCACATCTCAGCTACTGGTGTTGTAATCCTCCCAGACAGATGACAAGAGCCAACCACCTGGCTGAGGGCTGTAGGAGGATCCCAGGCTCCCTTATGCCTGTGGGCAATGGGGCTGATGAGAAAAGCCCTCCTTGTGCTGGTGGGAGACCAGACAGCTTCCTCATCGTAGCATCTCTGGGAGGATGAGTAGGGGGATGGGTGGTTGAGCAATTCCCTGGGAACAGCCATGAAAACTTGATTAAGTTATTGTAAGGATGAAGAATGTGTGTGAACCACTGAGCACTGTGCCCAGCACACAGTGCCTGCTGCACCACAGGCATTTTAGTCACTTTTCAGTTGCCAAGACACTATCCCCAACACTCGAAACTTAAAGGAGAGGTTTATTTGGGCTACCAGTTACAGTCCTTGGCTGTCTGGCTCCAATCCAGAAACAGGATGGCAGAGGGTGTGGCAGAGGAAAAGGTGCTCAACCATGGCATCCAGGAAGAAGAGAGAAAAGGGAGGAGCAGGCTAGGGAGGTGCACCCCTCCAGGTCATGCCTCCAGTGAGGCACCTCCAACCAGGCCCCCTTCCTAACAGCACATTTAGCTAAGAACTTATCAATAGATGAATCCACTGATGAGTATAGCGCCTCTGTGATCCAATCACCTTACGCACACATGAGAATGTGGGAGGATGTTTTAGATCTGAACTGTAATATTAGATGTTCAAATAAGGCTGGTTTCCTTCTTTTGCATTTTTCCTGTCAGTCGTCATCCCATGCTTATTGATTGATAACAGATCTCTTAAAAATAAAATAAAAAACTCCCCTAGTCTACCGCTCTGTTACCCAAAAGATCTGGGGCATCAGGTTCTTTTCCAGGGCCAGCCTAAGGCTGGAGGTGTACCTGGTAGGTACATTCAGGGTATCAAAACCGACAGAGTCCTGGGGGGAGCCCACACTTGCAAAAAATATCCTTGCTTTGAGTTGAGAACTTGGGTTCAAATCTCAGCTCTGCTACTTGCAGGTTTTGCTTTTATCATCTGAGGAAGATGAGCAGCAAGGCCTTCCTTGCAGGGAAGTAAAGATGAAAGACAACCAGGTAGCCAAAAGAACTTTTGTGACCCATGAGCCTAGCACAAAGTAGAAGCTAAGTTAGTCCAACTGAAGATAAGCAGAACAAATTACCTGGATTGCTCCTCAGAATGAAGTCCCTTGGCGAGAAAGGCAGAGAAGAAGAGTCCCCGGCTGTGGCTGGCCTTCCACAGATCCTCCCCAGGAAAAACAGTAGCAAAGTAAATATGGTTCCAGCCCACCAGGGATCCAGGGGTTGGGCTGGAGGCAGCAGCAAACACGGGGACAGATATGCAAGTTTGCGTGACCAAGGGCTGTGAGAGCCCAGAGGCGCAGCAATTGTTTCTGCTCAAGGAGAAAGTTAATCGCAGAGGGCCCCCTGGTGCCCAGAGCTAGAAAAAGACAGGCAGAGGGATCACCCAGGGAAGCCAGCAGTCTGAGCAAGCAGAAGTCCCTGTGCCTGGAACCCAGGACACAGGGGAGACAATGTTAGAGAGGTCCGTGCGGCCCACACCAACCCTGAAGGGCTCAGGCGACAGGCAGAGGGATCGAACTTGATGGTGCAGATGGAGGAAAGGCCCTGGAGGTGCTCAAGCCAGGCTGTGGCACATGATGGGGAGAAAGGAAAATGGATGGAGATAGAGCGACTGAAGGCTTGGAGTGGGAAAGAGGCCAAGCGTGGTGACTGGGCCACGAGAAAGGCAGGCACTGGGAGGGAGGGTGGGGAAGCCCCTGGGTAAGGACCACCCGTGGCCATCACCCTTTGCAGACTCCTCGTGTTCCCGTGGGCTGGTGTTCCCGCCTCATCTCTGCCGGCTTACCGATTGTGGGGCCTCAGGACAGGCTCCCACAGGGGCAACTAGCGCTCCAAGAAGCCTTCCTATTTAATAAAGGCGCCGTGTGGCTCCAGTGGGTTTCCTAGGGACATGATAATTACTCCTCCTCTAATAGAGCCAATAAATATAACAAGAGGATAAGTAATTAACAACCTTTTCTAGAAAGTACCAATTCTTGTGATCTATGAAGTTTCCTTTTCCTGTTCACTCCTTCCTTATTGCAGATACAGTGTGATACTCTGAGCAAACACGCCATTCATTGTTCACTGAGTTAATCACCAAAGCGTGTTGTATTTTTTATTAAGCTCATTCATTATCATTGACTCATATGAATTGCAACTAGACCAGCTGCGCTGGGGCCCGTTATCTACCTTGCTTCCCCTTCTGATCATCAGACTTCTAATGAGATCAAAATTGTTACCAAACAATTTAACAATGGGGTAAACCCATGTCTGCAGAAGGTAACCTGGCCCCTTTCACAATTCCCATTAGCCATTGCGATCTCCCCTGGTTACTCACTCTGGTGTCTACTTTCCCACCCGTAAAGAATCTTATTTGTAGTAATCATATTAGGAAAGAGAAAAAGAAAAACTTCACAAACTTCTAAAGTGATTTACCTCTTGGCTTGCAGTTTTAATTAAAATTCCAGTTTATTTAGCAAATTGCTCTGGAAAGAGTAGGTTCCGATTTAGCACTATGTTCTTTTTCTGCTTTCCAATTCATAAGGGTGACACAAACAACAAAATAACCACCCTAAACAACACTTACTCTGTTTTATCATAATTCAGCCCATGGATAAGAGCTCCAATATCAATTATAAATTATAAATTAACTCCATTATGCTCTGCAATATTATAAACAGTAATCTCCCTGTTCACTACTCCCTCCTGGTGGTAAATTATACCAATTCGCTACTAGGCCTCAAATTACCTCATCTCTTCCACACCAGAACTTTCAATGTGTTTATTAGCTGAAATGGAAACAAAGCAAATCTGGTTTCTATTTTTGCAGCCCTTTCCTCCCACCAGGAAACTGCGCCAGCTAAAGTCACACCTGACATCCCCCAGGGCCTCACATCCCCCAGTTCACCAGCAACACTGGCTAGTTCAGAATTTCTCTTGTAGCACCTCCCGCCAATCCATTCATTCAACACACAGTCCGGCTCAGGGAGTCTGAGAGTTCCGCACACAGCAACAGGGGGCTGGTCAGGGGAGACAAAGCTGAAGAGGAGAAAATTGGAGGGTCAGTAGAATGGTCCTTAGCTTCAGGGGGCTCATGGTGCAGTAGCTGAGTTGGGGAAATCCACAGATCGTTTTAACGCCTGTGGCCGGGATCTTACTAAGGAGGCAGTACGTCCCTGCCCAGAGCCAAGCTCTTTACTCACACTGCCAGGTTTCCAATCAAATCTCCACTCCGCCTTACAAATAGCCATCATCTCCCCACTGCACAGAAGAGGCAGCAGAGGCTTGGAGAGGTGGAGGCTATTGAAGCCGACTCTAGATGAAAAAGAGGGAAATCACCAAGAAGACTAGAAAAGGAAAGTTCCCATCACAGGAGGAAGCAACCAGCATATGCACAGTCAGAACAAAGAGCAGCCAAAAGCCTGGAGACCCCATCCTCAGAGGAGGACTTGTGGCCACTAACTTGCAAGCTGCCTGGGACATTCCCTGGACCTATGTAGCCAGTTTCCCATTTGCCATATGTAGGGTATTTCTCATCCTGCAAACTGGCAAAGTCCTGCTTTTCCTGTTAGGCAACTGACAATGATTTGCAGTACCACAAAGCAGCCACTGCTCCAGAGGACCAAGAAGATGGCTCCAACCCCCTAAATGCATTTGTTCCTCTTGACCTCTAAAACCAACCTGAATCTCCCAGAGACATGCCACTGCCATGTCATATGATCATATGTTGGCAAGAATGAATATTAGTATTCCAGTAATTTCCATAATAAAAATGGTGGCTACTATTTATTGAACTCATATTATGTGTGGTGTACCTCACATGTGCTATCTTAGTTCGCTTTTAAAAACAATGCTATGAAATAGGTAGTTATATTATTTCCATGTCAGAGATAAAGAAACTGAAACTCGGAGGAATTAGATAACTCAGTCTCTGGTATAAGAGGGATGGCAAGGACTAAACCCAGCCCCATTAAATTCTTAGCCCCCAGAGAACTAAGCTGAGGCGGGATGGATAAGGTTGTTCAGGCTGCCGCAGAATTCCAGCAATGGTGGCTGGGGTTTATATTAAGCATCCGGGCAGTTGGAGCATATGGAAGATGCTGGGAAGCACCGGAGGGGAGGGACCTGAACCCACAGAGGAGCTCTCCAGCGTGCTGAAAAGACTCTGTCAAAGCGCCTGGCCTCGAAGCTTCTGTGTCCGCTGCCTGGCTACCTCTGCCCAGCCCAACCCTTGTCTCCTGATTTCAGTGCCCAAGAGAGCCCCCAACAGAAAGAAGTAGACTGTTGGGAATGGGAATGGGTCTAGGAGAAAAAAGCTGCTTTTAGAAGTGCTGAGCTTGAAAGGATATCCAATCGGAGCTATTACACAAGGGACTGGAAAAACAGGGATGGGGGTAGAGAGATGGTAAATCAAATGAATATCTGTGCTTCGCTGAGGAGCCACAGAAGAGAGGGCTGAAGAATGGATGAATGCATTCTTGGAGCGGCTACTGAGAAAGAACAATACTGAGGCAGAGAGGGAAGGGGATGCCTTCTTAACTGCCCAGAAAGTGGAGGCTCGGAACAAGTAACTAAATCCTCCAACCCCAGCATTGCCTTCAAAGATGTTCAGGGAAGACCACATACTTTTATTTGGTTATTTTAATTTAGTTTTTAACTGATACATAAAAACATAAAAGTTGTACACATTAATGGGTACCATGTAATGTTCAATATATATATATATATATCACATATTTAAGTCAAGTTAAACATATTTATCTCCTCGAACATTTATAATTTCTTTATTGTAAAAACTAAAAATCCTTTCTTCTAGGGCCGGGGATTTAGCTCAGTGGTTAAAGTGCTTGCCTTGCAAGCTCAAGGCCCTGAGTTCAATTCCCATCACCAAAAAAAAGTAAATAAAAATAAATAAAAATCCTTTTTTCTAGCTTTCTGAAATGTATATAGCACATTATTAACTATAATCATCATACCGTGCAACAGCACATAAGGGCTTCTAGCTCTTACCTAACTGTAACTTGTTACCCATTGATCAACATTTCCCTATTCCCTACCACCAAATCCCTAGGCTCTGGTAAATGCCATTCTACTCTCAACTTCTATAATTTCAACCTTTTTAGATTCCACATATGAGATTCGTGACATTTTTTATTTTCTATGCCTGATTTATTTCATGTAACATAATAATCTCCAGTTCCTTCCACGTTGTTGCAAATGACAGGATTTGGTTCTTCTTTACGGTTAAGTAGTATTCCACTGTGTATATGGACCACATTTTCTTTATCCATTGATGGACACTTAGGTTTTTTGCATTTCTTGGCTATTGTCCATAGTGCTGCAAAAAACACGAGAGTGAAGATCTCTCTTCAACATACTAATTTCATTTCCATTGGATGTGTACCCAGTAGTGGGATTGCTGGGCCCTATGTTTATTTTTTGAGGAGCCTCCATACTGTTTTTCATAATGGCAGTACTAATTTACATTCCCTCCAGCAGTGTGCAGGGGTCCAGGAGAACTGCATCTGATTGCTTGTAGTTTTGAATCTCTGAATAACCATCACCCCTCCTCAATACTCCCTCCCCACAAAGAAATGAGAAAGTATTCAAGAGAAAAGTAGAAATTGGTCTGTCAAGAGGTGACATGATTCAAGTTAGTCAAGGCCATGTCCACTTCTGCTTGAAGTAAAAACATCTCTTTATAAATTGAGAAGTAACTCAGGAAGATTCTAGGCTTCTCTTTGGCCTTTTCAGACCATAGAACCTAAAGCACTCTAGTGGGATATTCATGAACATACCTCTCCCTCTGGTGGTAAGAGAGATATTAGAAAAGAACGTTTATTCTCTGGCTCCATCCCTACCTCCACTCTGTACCCCCCCACACACACACACCCTACACGAGAATAGGCATGCCCTTTTATTAACTTAGTCTTTTATTCAAGCAAATGTTATTATGCACTAACCCAATATCAGGTGCTGTGGTAATTCAATGAAAAACAAGGCACAGTCCCCGTCTTTAGAATGGTGAACTTGTAAACAAATCATAATGCAAAGTAGCCAACGTTCTAGCAGCTGAGGGTCACAGGACAATGCGAGCATGAAGCTGAGTGTGTGTTATCCTGCTCGGGATGGGGGGAAGTGGGGTTTGGCAGAAACTTGGAGGATGGGTTGGAATGCATCAGACCCAGAAGCCAAGAAGGTAGAGCATCACGTACGGGAAAGTACCATGCACAAAGGCAGGGGAGCTGAGGGAGCATGATTGTAAGATTCTCCAAGGCAGGAACACCTTGATTATCTCATTGCTGGTGACTAGCCCAGTGCCTGGGAGGAAGCAGCATGTAAGAAGCGCTGGAGGAGCAAATGGCATGGAACTTGGTATAGACGGGGAAAAGCACATAGTGAGGGGACCTGCATGGACACAGGATCTGTAAGCCTCAAAACAAATCAGCATGAAACTGCTCAGGCGCACAGTAGTCGTGCGCAGGTTTGGACACTCATTTCTCCAGCTGGGAGCTGGTCAGAACTGACATGTCCGTCTCTGACATGTGAGCCCACGCAAGAGTGATGGGCTCATTCCCACCTGGGCCAGAGTCCACTCTACTGTTTCAGAATTTTAAAAGGAATTTCATGCAACGAACCATCCAATGTGATGGGGGAGGAAGTTAGAGTCTACAAGCATCTTTGTCCCCTTTGTTGAACTACACTGTCAAGTTCCCAATCTTCTCATTTTTACAGTTCAATCCAGCCAATATATGTTGCCAAAATCACTGCTTGCTGGCTCCTTGAGATGAGGCTTGTTATTTCTCTGCTAAGTACTTAAGCAACACCTTTCGCTTTCCTTAATGAACACAGCACAAACTGACTGACGGCCAGTTCTGTTGGCAATTCCCCTCGTGACCAGATAATGAAGCAACTGCATTAAGTGCGTGTCACTCCGATCAGTAGACATGGTCTATTAAGGCACAGCCAGGCCATGTGCAGCTTTCCATCAGCCTCCACAGCATGCAGGGCTGTAAGCGCTCTGATTCCAAAATGTCTGTGTTTCCACGGTGTGATGAATCTGATGCTTTCCTGATGCATGCTAAAGAAACTGCACCAGTAAAGCTATCTTAGGAAAAATCCACATCATGTTGCAAATAATGTTTCATAGAAACATGGTAGGATTAAGAATCAGGAGACCGAGATTTCAGTCATAATGAACTCATCCACTCGATGAAACACTAATTGAGTACCTATCGCATGCTGGTTACAGAGCCAAGTGCTGGGTTATGAAACAAAATCATAGCCACCATGTTTACTGTGGGATGTGCAGGATTCTAAGTGCTACACCGGTATAAAGTCACTTAACATTCCCAAACCCTAGGGGGATAAATGCTTTTAGCATTTCCATTTTACAGACAAGGAAATTAAGGCACAAGGAGGGCATTCGCCACCATTTTCAACATCACTGAATAGAAGAGCCAGGGCCCGAACCTAGCCAATCAGACTGTGGAGATAAAAAAGATATAGATCCAGCCTTAGATGAGCCCAGAATTTCTTGTCATAATACACAAATATGTACATAGCTCTCTGACCCCAAAGAAAACACTTAACTTCTCTGTATTAGCCTTCTATTATTGTCCAAAAGAGCCATACAAACTTAGTGGCTTTAAACAACAACTATTTATCAACTCGTAGGGATAAGTGGTTCTTATTCCATGTCCGGGTTAAGGCCAATGTCAAGGTGTCGGCAGGGCTGCTGCTGTCTCTTGGGCTCAGGATCACCATCTGCGCTCACTGGTTGTGGGTGGAATTCCTCTCTTTGCAGGTGCAGAACTGAGATCCTCGTTCTCCTTCTAGCTGTTGGCTGGGGGAGGCACTCAGCTCCTGGAAGGCACTCCACTGTTCGTTCCTTGCCACAGTGGTCCTCGTGGACAGTTCACAGTGTGGGTGCTGCTGTCTTCCAGACTAGCCTGAGCATCTCTCAGGTTTTCTCTGCAGCAAACAGCCAGAGAAAACTCCACTTTTAAAGGCTCGCCTGATTAGACCCACTCAAAGAAATCTCCCTTTTCCCAAATAATGTAACATAGGCCCAGGAGTGTCACAGCCACAAGGCCCACCAGACCTGAGAGGACAGGATAATGCGAGGGTGATCGCTTAGGGTCTTCTTAGAATTCTGCCTCCACTACTTATTGAGTTTTTACCTTGCTGGGGGTGAGACTAGATAACGGCGGAGATAACTACTACAGTATCTGCACACTAGTTCACAGTCTAGTAAATATCTTTTCATATATACTCTCATTTGAGCCTTATTATTCAGAGAGTTGGGTGTTTTGTTGTATAAAGGGTTAGCTTTGCTGTCCAGAAGAGGAATCTGAGGGTTAGAGAAGTTCGGAGACCTTTCCCCTGCCACAGCAGAGTGTGGGAGCAAAGCCATTCCCTCTGGTTTCCAATTCTAGCATCTGAGCTCCCTTCCTCTAGCCCCTGCCGCCACACTGATAGGAGAAGATCAGACACACCCTAGTGCCAGAGAGAGAGCAGATTGGGGTGGGACAAAATCGGCTGGAGAAGTAGGCGTGGCCTGTTCATTACAAGACCCTGGAACACAAGCACAGAATAGCTCCCAAAGCCTTGCGCACGGACTTCTCAAGAGAACTCAACCAGGTTCTCAATAGGATGGCCTGGACCTGACCTCAGCCTGAGACACGGGATCCCAGCACTGCCTCTCAGAACCTGTATATAGAAGTTCTCATGGGTTTCCTCGCGATCTGAAGAGTATAAAAGGACACAGACACCAAGAAGAGCTTGCTATCATGACTTTCTTCATGGTAGCTTCCTGCTTTCTCCAAAGCGTCCTTTTATTGCTTTTTCTCCTTTTACTCAGCCCAAGCTCACTCCGCAGAGCCAGTTTCTCCCGTCTTCACTTTTACTTTCTCAAGTAAACTTTGACACTGCTTTTTGCTTGTTTCATTCAATTCCTTGTTCGAGACGAGAAGAACCTGGAATCTAACTCCAGAAGGAGAGGCGAGCAACCCAGAACCTGGTAACATTTAATTGGTGAGTCACTTTTAAAAGCAGGCTACCCAATAACACCAGTGCAAAATCGAAGTGGAAAGAACACAGAAAGCAGACAGATCTTGGTTCAAGTCCCAGTTCTGCCCTTATTAGCTCTAGAGCCTTGGGCACACCGCTGCCCCTACCTGGGCATCCTCATCTCTGAAATGGGGGAAACTGTACTGCAAGTCTTCAGGGGCTCTTTCAGCCTCAGATCAGGACAAAACTGTTTTAGTTGCCTGTGCACAATTATTAGGTCTATGTTTCCATGTTCTTGGTTGAAAGAGAACTATGCCCTTTCCCTATTCCTGGGTGAAGATCTTCATTTTATTGGTTTCCTGGGCTGTCGTAACATATTACCATGCACTTGGGTGCCTTAAAACAGAAATTTACTCTCTCATAGTCTGGAAGCCAGACATCCAAAATCAAGGGGTTGGTAGGGTTGATTCCTTCCGAAGGCTCTGAGGGAAAATCCATTCCATGCCTCACTCCTAGATTCTGCTGGCTGTTAGCAACCTTGGGCTTCCCTGCCTCAGATTCACTCTACGATCTCTGCCTCCACCTTCACACGACCTTGAGCTCTGTGTCTCCATCATCTCTCTTTTTCTCTAACTGATAAGAACACCTGTCATTGGATTTAGTACCCACCCTAAATCTGTGATCATCCCATCTCAAAACTCTTAATTATCTGTAAAGATTTTATCTCCAAATAAACTCATATTCACAAATACTAGTTAGGACTTGGACACATCTTTTGGAGAGACACAATTCAACCCCCATACATAGGCTGGTTTATGTATCCCACTATTGATGCAATGTAGGTGCTTTCCAATTTTCCTCATTACAAAGAACATTACAATAAACATATTTATTATATCTCTGTGCACATGAACAAGAATTTCTGTAGAAGCGAAATTGTTTAGGTCACAGAGTATACACATTTGCAGCTCCACTCAATAGCTATTTTGGCCAGTCTAATGGAAATGAATAGTATCTCACTGCTGATTGCATCTTCATGATTAGACTAGTGAACATGAACTATTTTCTCAAATGTTTCTTAGACATCTAGGTTTCTTCCTTAAACATCTTTTTAAAATTCTAAAAAAGTAGTTCTCTGTCGAGACTCCCCAGGATCTTTTGAAAGTACCGACCGAGACACTGATTTAGTGCGGGTAGAGTGGGGCCTAGGAATCTGAACGTTAGAAAGCTTACCAGAAGACCGAGGATAACCCCAGCAGGGCACAGCTGCAGAGGAGGGCCACTGTATTAAATGTAGAAACCAATTCTATTGGCATTTTGCTTTATACCCTCACAGTGCAGAGGGGCTTTATCTCATTCACAAACCTTAAAACTATATTGATTAGAGATGCTGTCGGAGGGTGCTATCCACCACATGAAGCAGGGCCTCCTTCATGAAGGCCCTCTGGGGAAATTTCTCCCAGCCTGGCTGGGGAAAGTTGAACTTCTCTCAAACATCTTTTATCTTATCTTATGGGCATCATGACTTACAACTTGGTACATTCCTCTTTATTCTTGGTAAATAGAAATCTCAGAACCAAATCTGTGTTGCATTACAAGAAGTGCAAGATCTTTATCATGCATTTCTAAATATTAAGTTCCCTCTGATTTTATTTTATCATCTTGATTAAAAAATACAAACAAAAACTTGTAACAATGTTTTTTTGTTTGCTTGCTTGTTTTTTGTGGTGCCAGGGATCAAACCTGGGGACTTGCACATGCTAGGCAAGGGCTCTATCACTGAGCTACACCTCTGGCCCACGTGTGTCCTTTTGAAAGCCACTTTACATACTTTTGGGAAATGAGATAGACATAAATACATATTAAAATAACTTTGAATGGCACCTTGTGAGTATTAAATGATAATATATACTTTATGTGAGGCCCTTCAAAATTGACCTGCTTTTAAGCTTCACAAATAATATCAATTCTATTATTGATACCTAACTGGAAAAAATACTTCAAAGATGAGCTATTCATAACACATCAATGAAATAATAAATGCTAGAAAATAGGTCACATAACCAGAAGGGAGAGATGGGGAAGGGAGGGGAACCAAAATACATCATGTACAGGTACAAAATAACCATGATTAATGTGATCATTATGTACACAATGTACCAATACATGGTCTTGGTAAAAAATAAAAAATTAAAGAAAAAGAAAATAGGTCACATAAATTGACTCATAGCCTTTCAGATGTAGAAAAGATAGGATTTAAAATATAATATTCATTTCTAAATCACAGTCATTGGTTCAAAACTGGCACAAATACATTTATTTAAGACCACCCTGTGAAACTTAGTGGTTTTAAAAGCAAAATTAATTTTCAAAAACTATTACAAAAATTTTAAAAGGCAGTTTGAACTTTTTATCATTCTTGTGTTTCTTAAAAATAACAGAAGGGGCTCTGGATTTATCTCAGTGGTTAGAGTGCTTGCCTAGCAAGAGCAAGGCCCTGAGTTTGATCCCCAGCACCAAAAAAAAAAAAAAAAAAAAAAAAAAAAAAAAAAAAAAAAAAAACCAACAGGAAACTGGGCATGGTGGTGCATGCCTGTAATCCCAGCACTCACGAGGCTGAGGCAGGAGGATCACTGTGAGTTTGAGAACAGCCTGGGCTATATAGTGGGTTCACAGGCCAGTATGAACTACACAGTGAGACCTTATCTCAAAAAAATGAAATAAAATAAAATAGGAGAAGGAGGAGGAGGAGAAAAAAGAGGAAGAAGAGGAAGAAGAAGAAGAAAAAGAAAAACAAGAGAAACATGCTAAAGCTGCTTACTCTACAGTTCCTCCAATTCCTTCAACGAACCACTCTGTATATTGGGTAAGATGGCCAACCAATTCATCCCAGTTTGCCACGGACTGTTCTGGGTTTAAAAGTGAAACCCAGTGTTCTAAGGCCCAAGCAAATCAGGACCATCAGTCACCCCAGCATTGGCAACTTCTACTTGCTAAGGTACAGAAAGGCCTATTAATAGCAAGTCACTTTCATAAACCTTAAATCTGAACAGTAGTCAGACATCTGAAAGGTTCCCAGTTGGGAAGGGAAACAAAATAAAATTTTGAATTCAGTGTATCTAATAATATCAGCCTGGATTTCACAAAGGATAAGAGGAAATCATCACAAGTCAGTGTTCTTATTCTCTTCTAAAGAATTCCATGAAAAGAGATTTAATAAAGGTACCTTTGAAAACCATCCTACCATCCATAATCTTTTAAAAATATTAAGTTCAACCTACAATCATATTATTTTCATTCTCAGTGCCAAACTGAATGAAGAAATCTTAAAGATATGCTATCCACAAAAGATCAGGTAAAATTACTGGAAACCTCAAAATGGGTAGTCAGAACAAAGTTGAAAGACCATTGAAAGATAGTCTTTTGAGTTGGGGGAAAGAAGGTTGCATTATACAACCAGGAAACTTCAGAGTTTTTAGATTGCTGAGTCAAGCAAATAGCCCTAAAGCTGGTTAAAATCTAGTCTACCCAGTACAATAATCAAAGGTGAATTATCCAAAAGAAGCAAAGACTAACATTTATTAGATGCCTACTGTATGTCACTTGCTCTCATGCTATCAACCAACACCTACGGTGACTCATAACCTTCCATCTTACAGATAAAAAAATAAACTCAGAACTCCTTCACATCATACTGTGCCAGATGTTGGGCACAGAATAGTACACACAAGGGGCATGGTTCCTGCTTTCATGGAGCATGGAGTCCAGTGGGGAAAGACGGACACTTAAAAACTCCTATAAAATGAATGATGGGGGACCCAGCTTGAGGAGAATCGAGAAATGCTCCCTGAGAGCTGAAGAACCAGAAGACAAAGGAGGGGAGAAGAAATGGAGAAAGGAAAACAATTTCCTGTTTCTGGGCAGAGGAAATGGTTCACAGAGGTTTTGTGGTAAGAACATTCATTTATGTGCCCAAGATAACACAATTTATAAGTGGTTGGATTGGGCTTTTTTTTTTTTTTTTTTTTTTTGTGGTGCCGGGGATTGAACTCAGGGCCTTGTGCTTGCAAGGCAAGCACTCTAATCACTGAGCTAAATCCCCAGCCCCGGATTGGGCTTTTGAATCCTGTTCTTTCTGACTCCAGAATTCATACTCCCTCCACTACAATACAACAGGACCAATTGTGTTTCAGATCTAAAGAATATGGTCCCCAGAGAGAACCAAATCCCCCAGCTATGACACTCAGGATTTTCCGAATTAGACTGATCATAAGAATCACCCAGGGGAGCTTGTTAAAAAAAATAATAAAGAGTCCCCAGGTCTTACCCTTACTGGAAATCAAAGTTTAACAAATGCCCTAGGTGGGTCTTGGGTCAGGCAAGTTTGGGATACACTAAATTACAGCTTCAGAAAACCTAAACCCATTAGGAGTTTTCTTAACTGAAATCTCCCAGCCAGCCATTTTTAAGAACTGAGAGGAATCCCTTGAAGTAATTTAGCCTTCCAAGAAGAAAAAGATGGGGAAAAAATATAAGAATCCTCTAGAGTTCAATCAGGCAGGCAGTCAAATGCGAAGGCTGACTCCTCTTTCTTGCAGATTTCTGTGGACTTTTACCCTCTGTCACTCTGGATTAAAGAATATCTTCTCAGTACAAACTCTGTAACTGCTGTCAAAACAAAACTCATTCCCACACCAGAGGACTCAGTAACACGCTACTAATTTGGAATCCTTGCTAATTAAGGAGTTGAGTGGAGTAACCGAAGCAGCAAGATAATAAGAAACTATGAGCTTTGGCTTTCAGCTGGGAGAGGTTATGGATTTAGAATACAAGCAACTTGGGTTCAAATCCCAGACCGACCACTCAGCAGACAAAACAGACAAATTAATGAACCTCTGCGAGCTTTATTTTCCCCAACTGCAGAGGGGGTTAATCACACCTGCTGTGCAGAGTTATTCTCAGAAATATGTCAGATAATGGAGGGGGTAGCCTAGCACTATTGGCCCTTAACGAATGTTTCTCAATAAATAATAAAGCAAAAGTGAATTTACAGCCCAATAACAGAGAGATTATGCTAACATGGAACCAAAAGCTAATAAAGATACATTGAGTTTAAAAAGAGAAAGAGAGAGAGAGAAAGATACGGAGGTGCAAAACGCTAATTCTTAGCTATATGGTGAAAAAACAGGCTCCTTCCAGGATATAGTGGATCAAACTACAGTTGGGTTCTCTGAGTTTTTTGGGGGGGGCTGTCGGGGGGTGTCTTAGTTAGGTTTTCCCTCCTTGCTGGGACAAAATATCTGACACCCAAAGTTAGGGGAAGAAAGGTTTATTTGGCTCACAGTTTGTAGAGGTTTCAGTCCACAGTCAGCTGGGTCCGAGGCAGGGTGGCATGGCAGACAGGCAGAAGGCAGCAAAGTAAGCAAGGAATGCAAGCAAGGGGTGGGAACCAGCTTCTTCCTGTATTTTATATTTTATCCAGGATACCTGGCTTTAGGGTATCCCTAAAGCCAGTACTCCCACCCTTAATCCTAATACCCTTAATCCTAGCGTCACATCCTTGATCCCAGCAGAACCATGCCAAACCAATCAGTGGACTAATTTAGTAATCACACACTCTAGATCCAGCTACCTCTTACCACATGAGGCTTTGGGGGGACATCTAGACACAAACCATAATGGGGGGGGTGCCAGAGATCAAATTCAGGGCCTTGTGCTTGCTAGGCAAGTGCTCTGCCACTGAGCTAAATCCCCAACCCTGGATATGATGTTTTTAAATGGGGTGCAATTGGGAGACTGAGACAAGAGGATCACGAATCCAAGCCCAACCTGGGCAAATTAGTGACTTAGACCCAGTTTCACTACTAAATAAATTAATAAATAAGCGCTGGGGATGTAGCTCTGTGGGAAGGTCCTGGGTTCAATCCCCACTACTGCAAGGGGATGGTACGAGGGTGGGAGGGGAAGCTTGAGTGTGCTTTCATTCATGGGTAATAGATTTCCTAGCAGCTGAAAGGACTTAGCCCAGGATTCAGAAAGACCAGACTTCAGATTGAGACACCAACTCAAAAGCTGAAGATCTGGGGACAATTTGCAGGCACATTACTGTTAATGCCATACAATTTAGAAAGTGCTTTAAATGATCTTCCTTTACTAAAAGATAGAAAACACAATGAGACGTTTGATGAAAGATGGGGATGGGAGGCACCAGAGAAGAACACGAACCGCTGAGCCAGCAGGTCATATTGTCTCTGCTAGTCCGCACCGACGAAGTTTTCAGTAAGAAAACCAGTGCAAAAGGTCCTAGCCAGGACCTGGCTCAGAGTGGAGCCTGGATGGTCTGCTCCTTTCCTTTTCCCCTTAGAAAGAGAGCTGTGCACGTGAACAGCCTCTTTATTGTTTTATTTCCACATGGCCTGAATTTGATTTAACTCTGCGTCTTCCTCGTCAATGAGGCTGATATATATCATTGGTTGCTTAATGGCCCTTCAAGCAATGAGGCCTTTATTAAACAGCAGCGTGATGCCCAGGCGCTCAGGATGCAGCAGCACACAAATCTCTCCCCGCTGTGTTGGTGAGGACAGCTCTCAGCTTCCCCTTCCCGGGCCTCTGTCTCTGCTTGGAAGGAGACTCAGGAAAGGGGACACTATTGCCTGGAGAAGACGCTGGAGATGCCCCGCTCCATGACCAGATGCCCAGTAACACCTTTTCTGGCCCCTCCCTTGTCAGAATGGAGGACGGTGGTCCCTCGGAAGAAGAAACACCAGCGAGCCACATCAATCCCCAGCATTCCCAAGTTACAGTACAGGACAGAGGACAACGTACTCGACAACAAAGACCTATGTTTGAGTTCTGGCTTTGCCACTTCCCAGCGGAGACAACTGCTTTGGCCAGTCCAGGCCTGAGTTACCTGGTCTGAAAGTAGAGCTAAAGACAGATGCCCTACTTGCTGCAGGGCTGCCAGAAGGCTGAATCAAGTGCAGTGATTCTGCTGTTAGTCTGCAGTGAGGACTCCTGAATCCTCCTTTGCTGGTCTTGGCAGACTGACCCGGTCACGATGTGTCACTTCAGTGCTTATTCCACACCAAGCATTTGCCAGGTGTTAGAAACAGATGAGGGGGCATCCCTTCTGCTATTGAGGAGGGTTTCTCCATTTTCAGCTCATCATCCCATCCCAATGCCTCCCGCTCCAGCCAGAGTGGTCTTTCTTATCTACATACCTGCTTTTTCACACACACGTGCATGCGCACACCAGTTTAAACCCCTCCTTCCAGTGACTTCCCAGAGCTCTCAGTGTGCAGTTCAGCTCTCTGTCACCTGGTTCCTCCATACTTCTCAGGTCCCTTCCCACCACTCTCCTATCCTGGGCTCCAGGCAGAGTAAACTGTTTGCAATCTCCCACATGCCCTGTGCTCTAGCTTGTCACAGCGCCACCATCCCAGCTGAGAGGGCCTGAGTGCTGTTTCTGTCTCTGTCGCCTGAATCCTGGCTTAGCCCTGACTCACTCCTTCCTAGAAGAGGCCTCTCTGAGCTCTGAACCTGAGCCAGCTGCCCCTCCCTCTTGTCCTGCCCTTTCTCACTGCTTCGCTGTATCATCCTGAGCATGCACAGGGAGCTCCCTGAGCAGAGGGCCCCATGGGATTCCATGTCTGTGTTTGCCCAGTGCTTGGCAGAGGCCATGGCACAAGATAAGGGCTGCGGAAATATTTGAAAAATGAATGAAAAAATTACTCCAGCCAATATTTATCAAACTCTAGTTATACACCAGGTCAGGCATCGTGCCCTGGAGTGTGAGGCTCCAATAATACACAACAGTAAGCAAGACAGATGGGATCCCTGCACTGGTTGAATTTAAAATCTGATATGTGGGGGTAGAACAAGCAATAAAAATAAAGCTGACTCATGCTATGAAAGGGAAGCGCCAAGAAAGAGCAACTAACCAAGTTGGGGAACGGAGGGACAGGGAAGGCTTCCTGGAGAAAGCAAAGTTTAAACTGCCACCTGGAGAGAGGAAGCTGTAGGCAGGAAGAAAAAGGAAAATCAGTGTGGTCTACTTAAACCTAGCAACACCTCACAAATCTAGACCCAGGCTGTCTCACTTATCCAGAAAGTAGCTGGAACCCAGAGAGAAGGCTGACAGACTGTTTAATGGCCAAAAGTGTCAAAAATGGGGTTCTAGTGATCCTCTTGTTTCAGTCTCTGGAGTAACTGGGATGACAGATATGTGCCCAACTTAGAATACGTTTATACTTATGTTTTAACTACAAGTGGATTATTCATAACAAAGGTTAGTTATTGTATAATATTTACATATTGTCATAATAAAAGGACTTAAGCTAGGAATTCTATTTCAAGAAACAAACACCAGATTTAGTTTTGGGTGATTTTATATTTACAACAACAATTTTCTGCCAAACGGCAGCTGAGTGCCTTATTTCAACAAACCAGTATGTATTGTTCCCTTTGACATACTTGATAATCAAAAGACTTTGTTGATCTAGTAGGTGTCTAGATAGAAACAGGGACTGCTTTTACATCTAATAGATGCCTGGGGGCGAGCAACCTTTAACTTTTTTTAAAATCCCTCTTTGTTATTAGTGCAGTGGTTAAATTTGAAGTTTCATACTGTAATTCAATCACCTCTTCGGTCACCATGCTAGGACATTTCTGAATTCCAAGTTGAAATCAACAAGTCTTCATTATAAAACTGTGTAAATATTATCTAATAACTAATTCATTTATCAGTAATAACCCATTATACCAAATAGCAGATTGACTAAATATTTTTTCCCAGAGGAAGAGGCAGCTTTTTCTACTTTACGCAACAGGACAGTATGGGCCAGTAGTGGCCCTGTTCAAGGACAGGGCCAGTGTCTGATACCATCTTTACCCTCATTGCTTTGCCCAGGCTTTGGGTATAGGTGACATTCAACACATATTTGTTGAAGAAAAATGATCTTCCAGGCTTCAGAATTTAAAAATTGCATGTATACATTTTATTTCACCATACTTTCTAGAAATACTCCTGCTCATAATAGTGGAACAGTATTGTATAAAGCCTTACAGCAACAGTCCTTAGTGACCAGCTGAAGCTTATTAAACTGTCACACAGCCAGATCATCCTCCCCTCCCTTGGTTCCCTAGACACAGAGCACTTTTTCCAACAAGAATGCCTCAGGAGTAAGACGTTTTCACAGCTATAACATACCGTTAGAAGAACATCTTTGAATGTGCCAAGAGAGTCATAAAGTTTAGTAATTTCTGAGAAAATGTCATAAAAATCCAGTAAGATGGTAAAGTTTTATGTTAGTCTCAGACAGAGACTACTTGAGAAACGAACAAGTGCACAGACTAAAGAAAGCTGTGTTATCATGGAAAATAAACCTTGCCAAACTGAAGGCTTTCAAGGACTTGCAAACAGCTGGCTCTCTATTTCTGGCTTGATCTTTGCAATGCCAGAGACAGGCCTGAGTTCACTGCCTGGAATCCTTTTATGTCATTTCCCTATAAAGAAAATAGTCACCTTGAAGGTAGTCCAAAAAATAAGCACTAGAGCCATCAGTGATGTGATAGTTCAATTTAATTAGCATTTGTGAATGCTTTGTCTGTACCAGGCATTGGAAGACTCAAAGATGAATAAGGCAAGCTTCCTGCTACTGAGTATCTTACAGTCCAGGGGAAGAGATAGGCTGTCTTAATCAATAACGCTCCCCATCCATCTCCATCCTGTCCCATGTGACATCATCTTTCCTCTGAGGCCTACAACAGTATTGCTTTCCTTTCCCCGCCCTTAAAGCCCTCAGTAACCTAGTCTCCATAAGGCACCAGAGTGATCTTCTTAAAAGGCAAGTGTAATTATCTTGTTTCCTGGACACTCAGGCAACGGTCTGGCCTCTGAATGTGGTCTGGCTCCTGAATGCCTGCTGCAAGAGGAGAATCAAATTGGAAATTCCCATACTAAGTTCAGCTCTCTGAAAGGCCACGTCTTCTATAGGTGAACTAGAAGAAGTCATGCTTTGTCTTGGCCTTGGCTTAGGCAAGGGGAAATAAAAGGAAAAATTCTCCCTTCAGAGTGCATAACCATAATAACCTTCCTGGTACAAGTCTGGAGTCAGAATTTGTACTACGTCTACAACCTGAAAAGTCTAACACCACAAAATTTAAGTGTTCTGCATTAGTAGGACCCTCTGAGACATTACACAGAATGAAGACCCGTACTTTAGACCCAGGCCTCAGTGAATTACCAGAGATGAAATCTCCAAGGGGTGTGTTAGATCTAGGTATGACACTTAAATCAGAATTCCAGAAAGAGGAAAGACTGGATGAGTGACAATATTGAAAAAGAAAATGTGTGAAAACTTTCCAGAAGTGATAGGATAGCAAACCTCAGAAACAAGAATCCCAACATATCCCAAGCAGAATAAATAAAAAGAAATCCTCCTCTATAAGTAAATTAGTGGCACCAAAGACATCTAAGACAAAGACAAGATTTTTAAAAGCAGCCAAAAAAGAAAAGACACCTAACTAGCAAAAGAAAAATTAGATGGCTAACTTCTCAACAGCAGAAGTGGAAATGAGAAAACAGTGGTATCCCTTCAAACTACTGATACACAGCCAACAACATAGAACTGCATAGAACTGTATTTCAAGAATGAGGAAAATATAAAGGTAATTTGGACAAATAGTATAGAGTTTATTACAAATAGTATCTCACTACTATACTACTATACTACTACACTACTACACTACTACAGTACTTACTCTACTACAGTAACTTCTAAAAGATTACTTCTAAGAGAAAGAAAATGATCTCTTGGGGAAGGTCTGAGTTGCAAAATAAAATAATAAAGAAAACAGTAAATGTGGGTAAATCTAAAAGGCACTGAGACTATGCAAAATAATAATAATAATCATCTAGCCTTTGAAGTTTAAATATAATGAAAAAATAAACCAGAACTAAAATGTTTGTTAGCAAAAGCATGTAAGAGATACAGTCAAAATGAAAAAAGGATCCCAAGACCCTTGTATTGATAAGAAGGGAGTAAAGATGCTAACTTTTGCAATACTTCTCTGACATTTTCTCTTCAATACTATACACTCACATTAAATGTTCTAGGCTAAAATCTTAGAAGTATAAAAATTGAATGCATAACTCCCAGAATAGTACATGAAGAAATGCAAAAAGAAAAAACCAATTTAAAAGATACATGACAGCCACAATCACATAGAGCAATGATGGCAAAACTTTTAGAGACCGAGTACCCGAACTTCAACACAAAACCCACTTACTTGTCGCAACACTGCAATTAAATCTGAATATCTGATGCTTGGCTGCTGGGGTGACTTAGCTCGCTTCCCGACAGAGAGGGCTCTGTGTGTCTGCTAGGGCACAGGCGCCAGAGGTTTGCCACCACTGATACAGGGAAATGTTAGCAGAACCCTTCAGTTAGGGAATGGATAAGACAAAAAATTAAAGGTATAAAATATGTATAATGTATTTCACAAGTCAATCTAATATACATATTTAAAATACTGCATTCAAT